>JAUEKX010071682.1:0-13035 GCA_031834005.1 Dendronotus venustus
TAAAAACGGACGTTTCGGGAAAAACCCTTTCTCAACGGACAACAAACACACAACAAAAAACAGAAAAGTTAGGCACTCGTGGAGTGAACACTTTTATCAACTACCTAATGATGTAGACTATCTATTTCATATCTTGTTATCTATTTGAATATATTTCTTTTCGATTAAAATATTTTAGGACCATAATGGAAATAAGCATTAGACTAGACGTCTACTTTTGATCAGAGATTATGTTTCTTTTTCGAATGTACCGGGTAGGCTTAGGCCTTTGGCTAGAATTTAGAATTATGAAGCGCTCTCTCGCCTATTGAAACCGAAAAATTGTGCGTGGTCTCGGATCTCGTACAACGAGATTTGTGGTAGCCATATTTATCCAATGTACACAAATATTTCACTTAAATGGTTGCCAAGTGGGAACTTTATGTGGGGTTGAGCGCGTATTCTCCATTGTCTCGCCAAACTTGTCGATTGGAATCAATCAAAAAAAGATATCATAGTTTGAATTCATCAAAACGAATGTTTTTGATTTTGGTAAATGTCTGATTTATCCTCGGTTAAGGCTATTTCTGTTAAGTTCCAATGGCCTTAGACTTAGAGCCATTCACAAAGTAAAGTCATACAAAGTGAATTAGTCTAGAATTGTTTTCAAAATAAAAGACTCTTGACAGAAATATAGTGTTTCAAAAAACAGATCCTTTCCTGTCTATTAAGATGATCTCATTTCTCTAGAGCAGAGAAAGAAATACTTTTTAATCTGCTCAAGGTATCTGTTTTCTAGTTCTGCTAATAGAACAACATGCCACACAAACTGAGGTTTAAAGTTATCCATGCATCTGGACAAGATGATGTTTATCGAGCAAGTGAGCTTAATCATCACAGCCCTCTCACCAAAGGATGGCAGTCTTCCAGGTATTTTGTAATGCTGTCTTCGAATTGTTATGATGATATGTCTGTAAAACGAATTTCCTGTCAGGATGAAACAAAGATTATTATTTTGTTTGTAATCCAATGCCTTATACTGCTTTCGCAGTGTCGGTACCCAGCTCCATGCCAAGTCTTAAATAGGGAATGAGGTAGATGCCCCAATAACCACCGTCGACAAAACACAGAGTCGGGAAATACTATGGATCAGGAGTTACTGCAAGCAGGCGATCAACCCATTGTGCCCATCCTAATACGGCACTATGAGCAATACACTAGAGGCATTACTCAGCTGCTCACCAAACATTTTTTTATATCGCCAACTTTGTGTTGCCTCTCATTTAGAAGTAAAAATGAGAGAACCCACACTGCAGGCTGTATTATTATATTCATTTTCATTATGATCAGCGTGCCCCCCTTTTTTAGGTTGCTATCAATGCCTGTTGAAAAAAACAACAATGGTTAAAGTTTTTCTTGAGTCATTACTGAATTATTGCTGAAATGTTTATGCTTTGAAATTTGAAGTTGATGAATCATTTGGAAACTTTGAAGTAACCCACCAATTTGATGAAACTTTCAAAACTCATTATAACGTAAAGTTGGTACCCTATCATATGATCAATGCGATGAAAAAGAATTTAGTTTCTTTGCATGTTCTATTTATAAAGATAGTGTAGATCTTGAATAGTTGTACTTAAAAGAGAGAAAAGGGCATTTCATGGCTGTGCAAAACTCATTTCATTTGTTCTCTTTCTATTGATTTGTGGACATATTAATCCATCCTCGATTAGTGGGTAGTGTTTGCAACTTGAACTTGATTGCTCATCAAGAAATATCTTTCTTTCCTCTAGATTTTGCCTGTATCCCCAAGATATTGTCATCCAGCTTGATGTAAGATCAAGGTTAAGAAAAGTTCAAATTTTGTCACACCAGTATTTAGTGCGTAAGTATTATTTAAAGATAGATAATATTTATAATAGAAGTTAGTGTTGTTTCAGTACCATTTTGATTTTTCAAATTCAATTTCTATAGACGTTAAACCCCAGGAAAGATTTTTTAACAAGGATCCTGTTTTGGTCAAATGGTCTGTCAATCAGCTTCCATTGTATGTAACCAACATCCATATAAGATATTCATGACTGCTTTTTGTTTTAGACAGGTTTTGCTGTTTTTAAGTTTGAAAATGAGCATATATATACAAAATCCTGATAATCTTGAAAAGAATAATGTATGGTACCGGTACATCAGTACGTCTTTAAAACGTGTTCACTCAAAAGTGAATATTTGGAATCAATAAAATTACATATTCTTTTGCTTAATTGATTTTTTAAAATGTATTGCAGTATACAGTAACCCTCAATTCATTGCTCACCACCTGGTGAAAATGAAGGGAAACAATTTCAGTAAACTGCCCATATAACTATGAAAGAACTGACAATATACCTAAAAAAGAATATTTGTTTTATTACTTTTTTTCACAGCAACAAAAATTGAATTCTTTGTTGGGGATGTACCAGATGGAACTACATTGTCCCTTGATAATGCTCGATATGCTAGGCTTGGGTAAGTATTAGTTCATTCCAAATTGATAAGACAAAATATAGGTGAATTTGTTGCATGTAGGACAGATACCTGATACGAGTAATGCAAATCAAACAATAATTATCTTTTTATGGACAATAAATGAAATATTATTTGGAAGGGATTAAAATGGCTTTTTATGTTTAATTTTCTTTTTTGGATAATGCATTTAGATGTTGTATTTCAAATCTTTCCCATAGGTACGTTTCACTCTCTGACAATGAGAAAACTGGCTTCAAGGCAAGAGAACTAAAATCTGTTCATGTGGATGCTGTTGGGCATTATCTAAAGCTAAATATTCACAAAAATCATGTCAACAAACATAACCTCTACAACCAGGTAATGATAGATGGCTAATTGAGGTGGATATGAATTGTTTTAGAAATTGTTTATACATCTTTTATGTTTAAAATGTTCAGAGTTTTGAGAGGTCTGTTTTTCATTTACTTAGAAAAAATTATTTTCATATCCTCAGGAGATACATACTTGTTGAAAAAGGTTAGGTATATTATATCATTTGTCATGGATTAAGTTTTCGACAGAATGTTTTTCATTTGCTATCCTCACTTCACTTGATTCATTGAAGAGAATCTCAGATTTACATCATTTCAACTTTTTACCATTTCTGTTTGTATAGTTTACTTTTAAAAGCAACTTTATTAATAAGCAAACAGGGGTTTCTTTCATTTTGTCTTTCTCATAATGGAATTGATATTTATTCTTATACAGGTTGGCATCATTGCTATCAATGTGATTGGTGATTCTGTCAGAAAAGATTATGATCTCACCGACCCAGTAAGTTTTGGTTACTTTTTGCTAGTTGGTACAATTCCATTTTCAGTATAATCACCTTGAAGATAAACTTCAAATGATTTTAAAACAGACCATACATTTATCAAAGTCTACTGTATGCATATTACAATGATTGAGAGAGAACCTTCCAACACATCTGAATGTTTGAGACTGTAAATTTTTAAAACTCACCAATGTCAATCTTGATCAGATGTCTTGAAGTAACAGCACATTTTTTTTTTTTTTGTATTCGCAAATTGAAATATCCATACTCTTTATCCTTGAAACAATTAGACACTTAGACATATTTTAAGACAGGTCATATTGCCCTCAGAACTCATGTAAACTATTATTTATTGCTTTGTTGTTTTGTGATTTAATTTTGTTATTGTTTCGTTTCCTTTTTTACCTTTTCTAAAGAAAATGCCATTATTTTGTTTTCTTCCCAGGATGTTCTCCTTGAAGATAATCGAATTGAAAGGGATCCTGTTATGGAGGGATTATTCAACAAGTAAGTACAGTTCATCACGTTCATCTGAAACAGATTTGTTTTAGATAGTTATATTATAAAATGGATAACGTAGTTTTATGCCTGACCTCACTGACCACAAGCTACAGCCATCGGTAGCCAGAGAGTTGAACTTTCAAAGCAAATTATCCATTCATCATGATTTGATACATTTAAATTTTCTTTGCTACCTCGTCTTTTCTTTTTCTATTAGTTCACAATTTTTATTAATTTTCAGACCTGATTACATATCTCCTTTGGATGACCTTGCCTTTGATATGTACCAAGATCCGGAAATTGCTCAAATAATAAGAAGGCTGGAGAGAAAGAAACAGGAAGCTGTTATACGTAAATATCTTCAAAACTTTTTTGTTTGTTTTTTAATTCATCATCTTATTCGAAGGTTATTAATCTGTTTTACTATTTTCCAAAGTACCATCTTATTTAGGTTTTCTCATTTTCTAAAAACAGTCAAATTAAATGAAAAGTTATCATCTATCTTTTTTTGAAAGAATATCTATCCCCTCTATATTGTAGAGCTGATATATTCATGCAGTACAAGAAATAGCTGTTTAATTTACATTACTTTTCTTTTTTTCCCCCATAATCAGAGGAACGCTATGACTTTGCAAAGAGATTGAAAGCAGCTATTCAAGAATTACAAAAGGTATGATATTTTTCTTTTATGTGTGAATTTTATATATTAGTCATGAAGATCTCCCTATTCAACTCTTTTGTCGGATGGCTAAGGAGGAAAGCCTTGTATTCTGACAACAATTCAATCCCGTAATGGTGCTCATAATTTGTTTAGAAGCTTATTCGAGAGAAGTGAAGAGTTTGATAGAAAACCAGCTGTGAAAGTGTACATAACCTCTCTAACATGTTTTTCTTTCTAAGCCTTTGTTTCTGTTCATTTGATTTCAAGTTTAGTAGAAAACTGTTTTGACAATTCCATTTCAATATCCATCTGGGTTCTAGAGTTTTTATTTTGAGTTGTCCCAACTACCTACTTCATTTTAGTTCTTCTTTTCCCCCCTCCATTTGTTTGTCAAGCTTTACCCTCTATTTGAATCTTTGTTGAAATACCGATTTGGTAGCTTCAAGTTTACTCTGCTGATAGAATCTGTACTTTGATCGTGTTGACTCAGATTCTGATAAAATAACTGACAGTCTGAAAAGACTTGAAATTACTCTATCACTATCATCTTATTTGCTAAATCTAATTGGAATTTTGAATCCATTTTGGCCTTTTTTGACCCCGTTGAAATGGTTTCAATAGTTGTGGAATGATCTTCAGTCTGCATGTAAATTATGGCTGTTTGTTCCAGTGGCAGTTATATTGTTTTATATCAATAGCTGTCTCTCCAGTCTGTTATGTTTCAATGCCACTTATGGTTTGCTGTCTTCAAACCTGGCAGGAATTCAAATTAACAACTGTTTTGATACTCACAGGGCATATCACCAAACATAGATCAGGTAAAGAATTTATTCTCTCCTTTTGCATTATGAACCCAAAGGTTTCTTCAAAACTTTCAATAAAATGCGGTCAGGAAAATCTCTAAATGGTCTCCTTTCTTCATTTTTAATTATCTTATAATGATTCTTGAAATTTGGTTTTGTGTTTATCACAAACGTAAATATATCCAACTGTGATTTTTGTGTGATTTTCATGCCTTTTTTATGTTTGGATTGCCACTTTGATAAGTGTGAAACAAATTGATGTTCTTCTCTCCGATTTCCTCCTTCTCATTCATTTTAAGCCATGGCAAAAGAAAAAATTCATTAGACTTTATATACATGTCTAATAGTTCATAAAAAGTTCTGATTTGTTTTTTGTTTTATTTTTTTGGTCAGGATTCCCATTTTCACAGAATTGCTCAGAACTTTGAGGGGGTAAAATTTATTTCTCGTTTACCTCATAAAATTATTGTTTTTTTATTTGCTTGATTTAAAATGAATAAACATTTTCAATTTAGATTTGTATAATGATTTTTACATCTCAGGATCATAAATGTTGAAATATCTACTTTTCCAGTGCAAATAGTTAAGCAGTAACTGTAACCACGATATTAGCTTTCTTGTTGTTTGATAAAACAACATTTTGTAGCTTTTGTCTTTTGCTAATATTCGGCCATGCATGAAAATGTACTTTTTTAACTTGTAATAATAGGGAGATCTTCAACATGTCTACTGCCTATTAGATTTAGTCCTATACATCTTAGTGGATTTAGATTAGTTGAAAGCGGTGTCTGGTCTTTATTATTATTTCCGTAATACTCCTTACTATGTTACCATAGTAATTGTTTTCTTTGCAGGTTTTTTTCTTTTGTCACCTTTTGGATGGCTAAACTATTAAAACTGTAATTCATTTCAGATACAGTGCAGCATATGATCGTCAAACATATTACATTCATAAAACTCAAGGGTTTATCAGAGAAATGAAAATTTCTGATTGTATTCTTTGGTTTATTTGTTATGGATTTGTCTCACAATTTCATTCGTAAAGATTTGTTCAAAGAATATATGCTGCACTGTTATCATTTCTAGACACGGCTATCAGTTAACTTCCATCAAAAAAAGAAATATATTTATGATCATGTAACATTTTCATCCCTCATACTCGTAATATTGTTCCTTATTAAGTCATAGAAGTGATTTTATTTCTATTGTTGAACTTTTATCAACTGGATGAATAGTTGTGTCTCATGACAGGTTTAGTTTAATGTGTGTCTGTTGATGCTGGTTGCTGAGTGTTTCCTTGCTGGGTTCTACTTCTGTCTCATATCTATCATGCTCTATATGACTAAAGCTCTCTTTTTCCTAGTATTGTTGAAATAGATTTTGTGCATAATAAGAGAAAAGTTTATTTCTAACCAACATTTGAAAGCCTTTTTAATTCCCTTTTAAAAAGGTTTTTAAGCCATAGCATTTTTTCAAACGTAAATCAAAAGTAATATTTGAAATTATAAAGTTGATCCTTAGCGAAATATCCCACAATTCACCCTTGACCTAGATTTTGGCTCCCTTGCCAAATCAATATATTTTTAAAAGGGACTGTGGCATGTAAAGAATGATTAACTTTGTTATTGAACTGTCGATATCATATTCAATTAGGATAAAAGGACTGCTTGTTGTGAGGGCTCAAAATAGATTTATTGAAAAGGAGAGGTTTATGTTTTGCTTTTCAGTAGGCTCATATATTATGCTTCCATCCGTATTTTGATAACATACATTGTCATTGAGCTGTAGGTGTGCTAAATAACCTCTTAATTAACAAGTTTATTTCCAATTCAAAGAAATTATTAATGGTTGCAGAAGAATGTTTGATGCTGGATTTATTCAATAGAACACTGATATAATAGGCAGGCTTGGGCATTACAGTTATCAGTTAGTTTGTTATAACTAGTTATATCGAATTATAAGGACAAGACTATTGGGGTGAATGAATGTGTTCTTTAGTCCCATCAATTCATAGCAAGTGTGTTTGTTATAGGAGTTCTCTACTGTAGTTGTCATAGTTGTAATTTAAAGCAGTTCTCCATGGCAGATTGAAATTTATTGTGTGCATTAGAAATGATAAGTCTGAGAGGATAATTATCAAAATCTGCTTTTTAGAAAGAGCGGTATAATGATTTACTCGTTTTCATTTACGTTTAAACTTTCATCCCTATTCATTTATTTAATTCAAGATAAATCTTTAGTTTACCTTTGGTGATTTGGTTTGGTTGGACAACATGAATTTACGTACACTTTAAGGAATTAACAACAACATTATGTCTGTTTGTTTATGTTTTCAAATGAATTCAAGTCGACTGATTTTTGTAGAAGATTATGTTTCTAAATAAAGTGAGAAAAAATAAGATAGGATATAATGATGAAGAAGCTATGAATTCTCACGCTAGTTCTGATTGTGATAGAGTTAAAGATATATTTGGAAAAGTTGGTGTTTTGTGTCACAGGGTACATGCGACTTGTCCCCTTCTTCATTACAAATCCCATATGACATCGCTTTGAACGCATCTTTGTATGCATTTACAGACTATTTGATAACTTTTGCTATGTAAATGATGGATTAGAATGTAGACTCCAAGGATGTTGAGAATTTCCAAGGAATTCATCTGGCATCTCGTAACCAAACTCAATTACTATTAAAGCATCCTTTGTGTGGGACTTGATGTAGACATCCCACAAAGATTTCAATCACTCTCTCTTCTCCTTACTTCCAAATCTCATCATTAGTCGTTTGTTACATTGCAGGTAGGAGAGAAGCTTGGCAAAATGGAAGTGGAGAAGCGTCAAGCTGTGGAAAATGAAGATTATGACAAAGCGAAAGTTAAAAAGCTTCAGATGGATGATTATCGTCTGCAGATATTCAAGGATTTAAATCTACAGGAATTGCTGGAAGTATCAGGGGTAAGATTTGATAAATCTAAATATGAAGTGTTTGTTTCAAACTGTTTATTGACAGCTAGTGAAGTCTGATACATTACTGGGTCGGAAACCAAAGAATCTATTGGGGTAAAGAGAAAACGGTTGATGTTCTTTTGGTTCATAGTAGAAAATCCATTGCAAAAAGAATAGTAAAAGAATGTAACGATTGAGGAGAGGTTGCGCCAAGAACATGGTTCAATCAAGATGGAGAAGGGCTACAAAGAGCACACAAAACCTCCTCCGTCAACCAAAACCCACAACGTGCAATAAGGCAGTGATTGCAAGAACTGGACTCGAGTCAACGTGTTGTACAGCATTATGAAATAGAAAGACTTCACTACCACCCAAAACTTGCTGTTCGACTGTAATACCTTCAAATATTATGTAAAAGTTTATGATTGCACAAAAGATTATATTCTATCACCTATCCAATTATTCAAGTCATTCTTTCTTTAACATTTTTCAGAGTTACAATCCTCAGCCTGCAGAATATCAACAAATCCGACCCATGAGTCCTACCACCCTTGCCCAACTTTCCTCACGGTCTCCCCGCTATGAGGAGCAGACTCTGCCTAGAATGTAGGCCAATTTATTCTTTCCAGATGTAGTTTTTACATTTATTTCATCATTTACTTGATCAAAAAAACTTTAGATTATGTTATTGTTCCTTTCTTTTCAAACTTTAATGATATAGAAAAATTTAACAAAATCGACTCACAAAACATATAACCTATTAAAACATCTTTTTATATCTAGATGCCTGTATATAGTTTATGTATAGAAAATAAATGTAAATTTATTTTAAGATTTTTAAATTTTTAGCTTATTGACAATTCTTGCTTTCAGCAATTCTGGATTTGAATGTATTTGATTTTCAAGAATAAGATCAAATGGTATATTTATGTAGACAGATGAAACTACTAACTTTATAAAACCTGTAAATACAAAAGTGTGTAAAATATTTAATTCTTTTAAGAAGAAATCAGTTTGAAGTCAGCAGTTGAAACTGATTTCCGTAAGCTGATTGTCGATAACATTTTCATTCATGATCCCCGGGGAGTTGAGAAGGAATACTTGGTTTGCTATCGCATGCAAGGAGATGAATGGAACATTTTGAACCATTTAAAGCTTTGTGAAATCATGGATAAGCGCTATAAAAATATCGTCATTTATTTCTATATTTCTATCGGATTTAATCCTTTATTGTATTTTACAATTTTGTAGACTATTAACCGATCTACCGCTCCAATACTAGGCAGAATATGTGGTATTTTTCACATATACATGTTGGGTCACGTTCAGCAAACCAAAGAATAAGCAAAGCGACGTAAAGAGTACGGTCAATATAACGCCATTAAAACGACTATGACACAGTGCGAGGGTCACTTGCTTGTCGATAGTTATCTTGATCCAGAGAGATTCCAGCCTGGAATCTAGACCCTACATTCTATGCTGTGTTAATGGAAATGGATAAGAAGAAAATGATTCCCACGACTAGATCATGCTCAATGCGCTCTAAAATACACAAAGGGATAGTTACAAATAATCGTTGAATCATAATTAATACAGCACGACATAGGACATAATCACATTATATCTGAAAAAGTACAGGTCGCGGAATAGAAATAACACGATGAAAGAGAAATTTTGAAAGGTGCATGGATTTTAGAACTAGAAACACCCATCTATTTTGCGCAGCCATGTTTAATGTTTTTTGCAATTCTAAGATATAAACTCAGTTCCAGATATGTAGTGCTCTTTGATTATTTTTTTTGCTTTTCTTCTTCTAAAAACCCCAAACGAAACAAAACGGTAGCAAGCTTTGCTTTCCTTCTATTTTTAGATAGAAGATAATGACTCACACCTTGTAAACTAACACTACGTCTGTATCTAGCAAAGCATTGCCTGAGGAACCAGCTGAATCTCCTTCAGAACAGACCGAACTACCACCAGAAGAGTCTGCACCAGAAACTGGGTCTGAACACAATACACCAAGGCAGCCAAATGACGAACGGCGGTTACCAGCCTTGAAACCAAAGTAAGTAATCTCTTATAAATACTTGATTCTCTTTATCCGATATACCTCAATTGACGAGTTAAGTCATGGTGTGATACCTATTTTTTAAAATCAGGATATTTTTTAAGATTGTCAATCACAGCTGTTTAAACGATTGTCACTTCAAGATATTCTTAGTAAACAAAAATAAATTAACTATCCCTGTCACTGCACTGATATGACGTAAATGATAACATGCACAAACTCCAATTTGTTTTCAACTGACACTGACACTTTGAGGTCATGTTTTTCAGCACAAATAAAATTCTTGTTTTTGCACATGTGCTTTTTGTCAGATTTCTATTTATTAAGGAAATTTGCTTTTGGGAAAGTGGTTTTAGTTTCCTTTCAGCATATTTTCCACCTGCCTAAAGCATTTTAATTGTGCTCTCTGATACAAGCTTGCATACAGCTGAAGTCTGAAACATTTTTACTTAACAAAGAAATGGTTTCCGGAATAAACTAAATTCGACCCTTCTTTATTTTCAACTGCATACATATTAATCTCTGCAATAATATTTTATATATTTTATGTTCACTTTGTCAATTCAGTAAAGTGTGAAGTTAACATTTTATGATTTTAAAAACCGACGTCAAAGTAATTTGTTATCAAAAAATGTATTTTGAATATTTTCTCTCAATTTATTAGAAATTATTTACCATTTTGTATTTTTTTAAATCTTGAGCGCAGTTTACAGTACATTATTTTTGAAAAAAGGAACAAAACTATGTAACCTTAAAATTGCATGATTATTGTTTCCATTTAATCATGTATGCATGTACGTTTTTATATTGTATATGTATTCACTTACTGTTTTTCACAGATCACCTGACCTGTATGTAATAATCATATTTTTTCTTCTGTCTAAAATCTAAAGCTTTCTGTTTTTTTTTATTACTTTTGATTTTTTTCTGCTTCTAACATTTTTATCACTTTTAGAAATGCCTCATATTAACTGCTGTACATTTCTTTAGATCATTTTCACAATCACTTGTGTCACTAACTGTTTTTTTAAAATTGAAAGTATCTATGTTGATTTCTTCTTTTGACAGGTTCTACTGGCCAATTATCAAAGTATCCCCAAAACAACAAACATAGAAATTAACTGAACACATATAAATTATGTATCATTGGAAAGTGAACTTTATGCTGAATCTAGATATCTAATCACACTGAGCAAGAGACATGTGGTTAAAAAGTTACAGCTGGATTTGGAGGACACTATTACTATTGATATTAGTTAAATTAAGACACCATTTAATTTCCCTCTTGAAAATACATTACATTGTTATTAGCAATTAGGTCACTAAGTTTGATTCTTCCGATGCGTACGTCAATGTTTGAAAGTGAACTTAAACACACTGTTTTAAATTAAATAAAATGTTTAAAACTTGAAGACTAACCAAAAACTCGCTGTTTATTATCAAAAACAATAGAGAACTGTCAATAAACACACAAACAAGTACTCTAGTATGATATTCTTGGCGTCCGCAGTAATCGAAACCCACTAATGCGGACGTCAATTAAGATGTCGCACACATGATCTTGATGTTTCCGGCGACCAGAAGAGAACATGAAATTATTCCAAATCTCTTCAAAAACATTTGAAATGTAAGATTTCTTGTTACTTTTTAATACAAATCATTAAAAACGGCATTTGTTAAAAGTGTTTGATAAAAATTCACCACTGCGTCATCTTATGAGAAACTGCGCACAGCCGAACGAAAACTAGGTCAAGTTCTAAGACTTCTAGAATCGAGTTTCCAGGTTTTTCGTTTTTCATTTCGATTTCAAAACATTAATCAAGGTTCCATCTTTAGAATGATTGGGAAACCTGTGCGATTCTGCTTCATTTTCACCTGGAAGCTGCTACAACCAAAACAAAGGTGTAAATCAGGAAAATCCATTGGATAAGAATGTTGAAGTTAGAACACGAAACGTCTAAAAAAAATGTCCCTAATGGTCGTTCTTGAGCTTTGGCAGTGTTTATGATGCAAGATTATTAGTTCTTTAACAAATAAAACAAAGTTTCTTGGGGAATTTAGTTATCATATTTATTTTATGAAGGTTGTTTATAGAAAGAAGCTCAGATTCACATTTGAGTAGAACCTGTCATAAGACAAATATTATTCATTCTCTTAGGTTGCATGAGTGAAAGACTTTAAAGATACATAATTCAAGTTTATGGAATGAAGAAAGGTATCTTACCTGATTTCTTTGTGGTGAAAGGAGCCTCAGTAGTTCCAGTAGGTTTCTTGAAGCAAATTTTGATGGATGCGTAACACTTTCCTTTAACAGTCACGACACTTCCCTTGAAAGTGACTGCTTTTCCCTTACATTTGTCTTTGGTGAATTCCTTTGTGACAACAACAGACACAATTTTAACCTCGTTGCCAAATCTATCTTTGACTGTTTCTTTGACAATAGGATTTTCATCGGAGCTCTCCAGATCAATTGTCTTGCAGTTGCGACCTAAATGAAGATATAGGGTTGTGTATGTGAAACGAGATACTTTTAATATTAGGCAAAAGAAAAAAAACATGACCAATAACAATAATAATAGTGATAACAATGTTTTGTTTTTTATCCAATGACTTATACCGCTTGCGCAATGTCGGCACCCAGCTCTGTGCTCAGTCTCAAAGGATGAATGAGGTAGATGCCCCAAGAAACCTTGTTTGTTTGTTATCCAATACCTTGTACCGCTTTCGCAGTGTCGGCACCCAGCTTCATGCTCAGTCTTAA
>JAUEKX010071793.1:0-13034 GCA_031834005.1 Dendronotus venustus
CATCATCACCTTCAGTTTACTCTTGTTATACATGTGTAGTGTTGTGTCTCTACCGACCCAGCTGTCTGTTTTCTAAGCTTCGCGTTTTTTTACTAAGTTAAGCCTCGTTTTCATTTCGCATTACGTAATGTTAAAATAAATTCGGGATCCGTGTATTAGAAAAATTCTTATACGGAAAAGGCACTTATAGAGTTTGTATTTTCTAAGACAAAACTAGCATAACTTATAAACATATATCGATATATTTGCATTTATTGAGAAATGATTCTTGTGAAAGTAATACAAAGAAATTTTATAGCATGATTTCTCTCTCCAGCTTATTAAAACTGACAAATAGAACTAATATGGAAAAAAAATCTTGATGAAGAAGTCTAAGAAATTGAAATAAAATTACTTAAAATTAAAGAAAAATAATTTATAATTATAAGTCACAGCTTGTGACTAATTTGGATTTTTCAGGCAAAAGAACTCCCGAAATGGTAACTCACAATATTATCATCAAATGATTATAACAACCATTTGTTAAACTGAGAAATTTTCTATTCCAAACTCAGTGGTCAGATTATGTAAATTAGTGTCTGTTTGAATTATTTAATAAGTGCAGCTGTTTTTTATATTTTTTTGGAGGAAACTCAATATTGTATATAATAGATAAATTTATTTTTAAATGGTTGAAGGCAGCCTTATCTCTAGGGTCTTTCGCTGCTTTGTGAAACTGGAATATTGACGTATAAAATGACCCTGTTGCAACAAACAAAAAATCATGCCAATTTGAGATGATTTTTTCATCAAAAAAGTTTGCCTCGATAAATAATATTTACAATAGTAATATCCTGCAATATTGTATGGATAAGACAATTTTTCCAAAATTTCTGTTACTCAGGTTTCCATACTGGGTTTGATACTGGGTTTGATATTGGGTTTCAAAACTGGGTTTCTAAACTGGGTTTGTACAAAAATGTTTTCTTGGAGAGTTGTGATTATTGGTTTTGAATATGCTATTTGTTTGGAAATAAGAACATCTCAAGTTTATTATTATTATTGTTGTTGTGTTATTGTAGCTGAAACATTGTTTTAGGATTTGATGTTTTAGTCATTTATTGCTGGTGCGACAAATATATATTTTTTTTTTTAGAAATTGGTTCAAGACGTTTCACATAGGTAGAGTTTAAAGGAACCCCCATATAAAAATTATATTGAGTCTAAAGGTTCATTGAGCCAAAATAAGTTTAAAACAATATGTCCAGCTAATAGCAAAGCTTCCTAGTAGCCAAGAATTCGAAATAAAAAGGTTGTATTTACATTTTTGTTACATTTTTTCCAATGTTCTCTCTAGCCATGATCTAAAAGTTAATTTGATCGAATATAATTCTAAAAGATCCTATATTTTTTTATATTCAAAGCTGAAAATTGAAAATGAGAATTTAATAAAAACTAAGTTTCCTAATGTTTAGAAATCTACCTTTTCATTTCAAAAGTGAAATGTTATAAAAAAAAGTGTAATGCCCATCAACAGGCGTCTCAAAAACCAAAGTAAAAAATAACTATAACTATATACTTTCGCAGACTTGGCGGCTAAATGTTTTAATGATCTTCCAGTAAACATAAAGAAAACTGAATCTAAGCCATGCTTTAATGTACAATATTTTAACTATTATTTTGATGAAGCTACTGCTAGAATACTCAACTTGTCTTAGATTTATTATGCTCGTATATTTTCCGTCTTATTTCATTTTGTTATAATAATCAATTGATTGATTATGTCCCTTTAGTTATGTATGTTTTATCGTATGTTTTATCATAGGAATTTATAGTGCTTATCGACAATCTTTTATTTGTGAACTGAGGCACATTTGAGTTAATCTTGTTATATCCAATTACTTTTTGATTCTTTCTTAAATAAAATGGAAATAATAAATCACGATAGGATGATAAACAAAAAAATATTTTAAATTTATTTATCTTTTTCCCTTCGGCTCTAGACTGCATGCGCCGGCAGCTTACATTAAAGTATGAAGGCTATTCCAATGAAAAATACCGCGCGTTCGCGCACCTCCTTCTCGACTCTTGTAAATAGGTCCTTCCAAGAAAATCACCTGTTATCTGACGGAAAGAAAATTAGTATACTTTAATTTTGGTTTGAATGTTTATATTCTGCAAAATTTTATACAGTTAGATGACGAAACACGACAACCTTAAGCTGCTTTTAATAAATTTTAATAATATATTTATTTGAAGTTAGCTAGAACTGTCGTGTTTCGATGCATATATAAAAGTGTTTCTTATAAGAATATGTTTTTGTTTTGTTTGAAATCTCTTTCGTTGACTGCGCCCGCAAATTGCATTTTTTGTTTGTTTTAATAAATTATTTATATAAACAAAGAAAGTGGAGTTGTGGCCGAGTCATTAAGGCACTAGAATTATAACCTACTAGTCAGGGGTTCGATTCCACCACCACCTAGTGTTTCTCAACAAAGATAGGTAATTTATAGCTGTCCCTGAAGAGTACTAGGTTAATATTCAAAAAATTCATAAATAATAAAAGCAAAAAAATAAAAGAATTATATGCAATCATAACAAAATTTTTTAAATTCAGTTCATAAGAAAGTTAATGCTGTGATTTTGCTAATATTCATAAAATGCTAAAGCTTGAAATAATTTATCTTTTCGTAAGTACAACACAACCTAGAATAGAAATCTATTTTAAAACATCTTTTTTTAATCGATTTTATATAAATGAGCATAACGATTATAAGCTGTATGCTAAGCATATTATTGAGCCTTAATCTAACTACATGTTAAGCCTTTTATTTCTGTGAATTGCGAGAAAGCCATTCTTAAAGTATTTGCTAAATACAAGTAAAGTAAGAAGTCATTCTATTGTGATTTTATTTTATTCTATATTGATTTTAATTTGTATTGCTAAAAGAGAGTTTTTCGTTAAGAATACTCAAGCCTGGTTTCTAAAATTAATATGCTTATAAAACTAACTTGAACTTGAACTACTCACTGAAGAATATTCCAACACTCAACAATGACACTTATACATTGAAACTAATCGAAAAAGGCGAAGCTGTCATAAAACGCATGCGATGGAAACTGTTCTGGTATTACGAATCCAACAACAATGATAGCAATAACAACACTGAAACACCACAGAAAAACTTCGGCTTCAAATCAAGAAACACACCGCCACCACAAGAGGAGCATGATAACTTTGAAAGCAACTTATTCGATATGATCACTGCTATCAAATTTTGGAACAGAAAAGATCAATTCCAGAAAACGCTCGAAGACGACATCAAAAGGATCAACTCATCTAACAAAGCCTTTATCTTTGCTGATAAAACAACCAACATCTACGAACTATCCCCTGACGAACATTGGAAATTGCCGAAAGACAACATCACAAAGACGTCCAAAAACGCACCCACGAAACTCCAAGAAGCTGTAAACCTGGAAGCAAACTATATCGCGATCTCCTACAATATCGAAAAGAAAGCTGAATGCCTCGCCCCAACACCAGCGTTCATATCGCTTAAAGACAATAAAGAAAACTTTCAAGTGAAAGTACCATGTCGACTAATAAATCCATGTAAAAGCAACATAGGAGCAATCAGCAAATCAATCTTGAATAGAATCAACTCCGACATACGTGAATCCACTAAAGTTAACCAATGGAAAAACACTGAAGACGTTTTAAACTGGTTCAACTCCATCAACAACAAAGAGTCCTGCCTCTTCATTCAACTCGACATCAAAGAATTCTACACATCAATCTCAAAAGACCTACTCGTGAAAGCCCTCAACTTTGCCAAACTTTACTCAACCATCTCCGACAAAGAGGAAAGAATCATTATGCACTGCAGAAAAGCCCTACTTTTCTTCGAAAACGAGGCATGGGTGAAAAAGTCCCCACACGACTGTTTCGATGTTACAATGGGGAGTTACGACGGCACAGAGATATGTGAATTGATCGGTCTACTAATCCTCAACAACATATCCAACCTGATACCAAAAAATGACGCAGGACTTTACAGAGACGATGGTCTGATTGTTGTCAGAAACAATAGAGGCCTAGAATACTGTTACTTGGACGTTGTTACAACGTCAAAACGCGAAAACATCTTATTCATTACGTCGGGTATTAACTTCCCGGTACGTTGAGGAAAGATAAAAAAACTTTTTTTTCTATCTTGGTTTTAGAATCCCTCGACATTTCTAAGCTCCTCCCTTATTATCAGACATGCTAATTAATATTATCTATTGTCTGAAACATCTTTTGTCTAAAACATCTATTGTCTAGAAAATCTATTGTCTGGAAATTTGATTTACGAGCTTGCTTTTTGGAGGGGACTAGTGAAGATAAATCGGAATCTATGAAATTGATTTCGCAAATAGATTCAACCAATCATATTGCTTTTCTATTTTTAGGTATAATGAAGATATCTTTAATTTCAGAAAAGATTTTCATTCAATCTGACAAAAACAATTTGGTGAATGAGGTCGTTGGAAGATTAGATTTTTTTAGTATTAATATAGATTTTTAGTATTATGTAGTGTTTGATTTTGATGTCTTAAACTTTCGTTTACAGAAAATGGAATGGTCGTATTTATCGAGAGATCATTTGGAAGAAAAGGATATCCACGTTCTATAGTGTGTAGTTGAATAAATATGCAATTTTATTTTTGCTTTTTATAAATAAATTGGCATTAAAATCGGACGACATTTTTCTTTTTAATTTGTCAGCAGAAATCGATATAACAATTTTTGGCGGGAAATCTTCAATAGTTTTGCCCGCAAATAATTCTGTTTTTATTTATGAAAATAATTATTTCCTTCGAAATAATAACCATTATTTTGAAAAGAATGTTTTCGCTGCTTTTATATACTTGAAATGTGGAACGTATTTTAAACGTTGAGATCTTCCGTATAGATCAAAGTGGTAATAAATAATTTAAGAAACGTTTGAACGTCGTTGCGCATCATTTGCGTTTTCGATGTTAATTTAATTAATTAAAGAATAAGCGATATAAAAAATATTCGACATGCATTTTATTTATTCGGATAATTTATTTTCATATCTTTCAGATGTTCATAGAATGTTGGATGATGAACGATTTGATGATGTGAAAGAAATAATCGATCAAAACGAATTCATATTGGATTCATTACGTGATGATTATGATCAAACACTTCTAATGCATGTTGCAATGTTGTCGGAAGTTCGTGCGTTCAACTTTCTCGTAAAATTTCCTCAAGATTTCAGTATTTGTGGTCAGAGTGAAAGGAACATCACACATTTTATTGTTTGGATGAATGATGTTGATGTTGATTGTGTGAAGATGTTTGAAATGTTGATGGAACAAGTATCAAAAGACACATTCCATCGCTTGATCAATCATTTAGACGGGTTTGGTGATTCACCTTTACATCTTGCAGCAAGGCGGGACCTTCACAACACGATCAAACTGTTGATTAAGAACGGTGCAAATGTGCACGTTCAAAACAAAAAAGGTAAACTTCCCGTCGACTACAAAGGCTGTAGAAATGAAACGCAAAGGTTGTTACAATCATATCGTAATTAAAGGTAACATGAACTTCTTTTTTTGGTATTAAATTTGCCATTAATTATTTAATATAACAAACCATAATCTATTTATATAGTATTTATATATTATTATAATAAATGTTTATATTTTAACCATATTTTTAATTTTTAATTTAATTGTTTTTATAAATTACCAGGACTACCAGGACAACAGTGTAAATATGTATATATGTATATTACTACTGAGGTATAATCCTGTATAAATATTCGAGAATAATAATAATAATAATAATAATAATTTCTTTTATATAAAAATTACATTATGGTTTTTTATATTAAGTTTTTTTTTCTTCTTTTGTAAATTTTAATACTTTTTTCGACATTTTTTTTTATCTTCGTAACGGATGAATGATTTCGTTCCGTTTCGCAACAAGTTTAAGTAAACTTTTGTTGATGTTTTTAAAGTATTATTGGCAAATAAAATGTGTTTGTTTATTACTATTTTTGCGCTGTATTTTCGGGAGTTTCTTTATGATATTTTTTCAGTTTAAATCTTTTGTGTTTCGGTTTTTGAGCCGATTTGCTGATTGTTAAAGCAAAATCAATGGAATTATTGTAAATTCGAAACGAATATTCGATATGAAAGTTCGATTTTTAGAAGTAATTTGAATATTCCTCGTGATTAATTTGTTATTGACATATATATTTACTTTTTTTAAACTTTTTTTTAGATCTGGTTTCAAAGAAATTGTTCACTTAAGTGATATTTGTCACGTGACTAATTTTATTTTTTTCTTTTATTCGCTAGTTTAATTCTTCGCGTAAGTGTTTGTGCTTTTGTGTTATTTTTAAAAACAAAAAATCTGATGATGTCTATGATTAACTATGTTAAAAATTCAAGTACACTTTCTTTATAAGCACAATTTCATAAGAGCAAAGGCTCAAATTTCGTCTGACAAATATAAGTAGGTAAAGAACAACTTGAGACCCAATTTGCATTTACCGAAAAGATAAGTTCAATATCAGGTTAATTCTTTTGGTTTAATTTAATTTTTCTCGATGATTTATTATAAGAAACTTGGTGAAGGGTCTTTTAAAATGTTTTACTTACTTAATTTTCTTATTTAGTTTCTAAAGAATTTCTCATTAAAACGGTTTGAATGGAAAATTCAAAATTACAGAAAACAATATTTATCGTACGGAAGGTTTTTTTTATTTCACGTCGTACAATAAAATTTTTTTTCACACATCTAACCAAAGTTTTTAGATCGGTTCTCCAAGTTTGCAGGATGTTAAAATATTTTTTTATGCAGTTTCTTCTCTTCGTTTTTATTTTCTGTTAAAACTATAAATTTTAGTTATACTTTTTTTGTCACTTCATAAAGTTCATCATATACTTTGAAATCTTTATTTATGTAAACAAATAATAATTTTTTTCACACGAATTTTTTGTTTTATAGAACATGTAATAGATTTTGCGACAAGTTGTTTTATGTAGCTTTTAGTCGTGTAAAATTTATTTTAACATTCAAATATATATGACACTGAATGTTTTTAAGAACCATGATACTTTTATACAATTTAAAAGGGTTATTTTGAATTCTTTTGTTGATTATGTTTAAAATATTATGTAAATATCTCGTAAGAAATTGATAGAATTTTGCAGATTTGTTAAAAATTCAAAACTGAAGTTTGAAGAATTTCTAATCTTTTTGAGAGTAAAATTTGATTCACAAAATTATAGAATTTGGTAATGGAGATCACTAATTTTTATAGGTATAGGTTTCCTGGATTTTAATTTTCCGAACCAAATACTTTTACAGCATTTTGGGAAATTTAATTTTTGAGGATGAACGAATTTTCTTCAAAAATTTGTGGAAATAACTGGTGTGAAATTAAGTGTAAGTTTCTTTGTATCAGTAAATTTTTATTATAATAAGTGGATTATAGTAACTTCAAATGTTTTTTATTGTTATTCTTAGTAATTGATTCATTGAGAGATAAACAATGAGAAATATATTTCTTAAGACGTGACGAAAACATTCACTGTGGAATAATTGATGTCTTTTTTATTAAGCACACCTTAAGAACACTTTTCAAATTTCAGCAAAACTGTGAAAGCATTCAATTGAAAAACAACTATTTTCTTACAGTATTCTGAGAAGCTAGAAAACCATTTTTTGATGCTCCTCTCACTCATTGAATTGATCAACAAATTTGTAACGAATTCCTAACAAATTCTCAGAACTTCCGAGTAGAAGCGTATTTTTTTCTTCTTTTTGTTAAAAAGATGTCGATTTCATTGAGAATTCTCTCTCACTCTCTCTCTCTACTTGTCAATCAACAAATTGAAGAGAAGAGATTTGATTACAATGTTTTTTTTCTATAAGAAACTACCTCAGCTTTTAGTGCTAAAAGTTTCTTGATTACATAAACAACAATATCGGGTTTCTGGACTATAAATCGAGGAGGATAGGATGGATTTTTTCAAAAGTTGTAATTTTTTTATCTTTCGTTTCTTTTACAAGAACTAATTTCTATAAAAATTTAAAATGTTATATTAAATATACAACAATCAGATGACGTCAGAACGACGTCGCATTCCGGTTAAAAAATCATCTTAACATTTAACAGATGTTATAAAAACGTTGTTTTAACATCCATGCACTGTTCGATACAAAACAAAATTATTATTTCTATGAACAACAGAATATTTGTTATAAGAACTGAACGTTTTATTTACTGAGATGACGTCATAACAACGTTATCCATGCGATGTTTGAGATAAAAGAATACAATTACTTTTATAAACTAGAGGACAACTTTTAAGAACATATTTTTCTAAAAACTAAAGATTTTGGTTTTCAAAAAGTAATTTTCAATTTTTACACGTCACCCCTTTTGGACGAAGATTTCTTTTTATGAATCTGTAACGAATTTTCTTGCCAAAGACTTGCTGTATGTAACCCGTTATACCATTTACAAAAATATAAAACAACATTGTTTTAACATCTATGCGATGTCTGAGACAAAAGAATATAATTACTTTTACGTAATCAATGTGTTACGAAACTCTTCCATACGATAAACGCGATAGATGTACCAATTACCACAAAACCATAACCGTTTATTCCCTCTATGAAAGATTTGGTATCGAGTTGATCGAGGGTCGGTAAACACTGTAGTAGGAGAGGGAAAGAGGTAACATCTTGAATTGGAGTTGTTGTGGCCCGTCCTTCTTTTCCGCGGTTATTTTTAGTAAGCGATGAGAAAAGACGATATCTACTCCTACAACGTAAACACATGTTTAACCAGGCGCCCTTCCAAATAAGTAACTTCTTCTTCACCTTAACCTGAATGAGACAACAGTATTTCTCTTAGCTCCTGTAAATGGGACGGATTGCGACATTATTCAATATTTGAATCACTCTACACTACATGATTGTTGTTATAATTTCAGCTGATTTCCGTAAAGAAAAATGGAAAGCTTTATATATAACTTTTTTTACATTTCTCAGAGAGAAAAAGGGACTATAACAGTCTCTTACGGATAATTTACATTCCAAGTGCAAAATCTACTTTTAATCCTCTCCAATTACACCAATTTTTAAATTAGTAAATTTAGATACAGAGCGTTAGAATTCATTAATTTCTACCACTCAGAGAAAAAGAAAAAGGGACTATAATACCCGTGAAGGAGAGTGAAAAGAAAATTATCTTGTAGTGTTACTCAACAAACAATCGTATTTTTTATCTCCTTCGCATGTATTTTATCCTCTACATCAGCTGCTTTTTTTGACACATCATTATTTCATGCACGCTTTTTTTAACTTTTCAATACATGATTTTACTTATGATCTGGTTTCGAAAATCATTAATTTGAATGAAAAATCCTTTACATCATTCGTTGTTATTTTATTTGTAACTGGTTCTTAATATCTTATTTGCGTTGTTTTAAACAAACAAATTTCTTTTGTATTAGTATCTTGCAAATAACAATGACTACATCGCATTGAAATAATGATTTGGTTTGTTGAGTTAAATTCAAATGAAACTAAATTTTCGATTTGTAATTCTAAAAATGTGTGGTTGAAAAATTACTTTCTTACTGTCATTCGTATGAAATTGTTGGTTTGTGTAGTCAGAGTCGCTAAATGTTTTTTATAAGAAATTTTGGTATTTTGCAGACATTTTTGATTTTATTGCAGATATTCCTTTTCTCTCGCAACTATTTGTTAACAAGAACAACATTTTTTTTATAAGAACGTCTAAATTTCAATTGCTTATCATTTTGCTTTTGTTGTTCTTATGAAGTTATATAATAGGAATTTTTAGATCCTGAAAGTTTTTGAATTGTTTACCCTGTGTTTGTATTTGGTTAAAAGATTGTTTTTTGATTGTTTATTTTCTATTTTCTATGCACAAATTAAAAAAATCTAAAACAAATAATCCTTAGACTCAATTCGTACTTCGTACTAATTGATAAAGGAATTCAGGCCGTGCAGGCTCTTAACTTTATTCAGGCTATTAACTTTAGACAAAATCTCAGCCTCAATGTTCTTATGATCTAGATTCTAATAAAAACGTGTATAAAGGTTAATATGTCGTCATAAAATTGAAACAACTTCATTCTTCGATAATTTTTTATGTCATAGATTTTCTTTTTTTAACGATAAATTTAATTTAGTATGTTAATAACCCTAATTTATATCTTTAAATTACGCTTGGTTAAGCATCAGGCCATATTGTATGACGACGTACGTATTTTCACGTACAAATAAAGTCGTCAAAATGTTGCCGACAAAATTGAAAAAAAAAAAATCTCCCAAAATCTCCCCTCTCACACCCTTGAAAAGCGACATTGACAAATAAACCCCAAGAGCTTAGTTTACGGTAACCAATAACATTAAAAAGTAATGACCGTATAGTTTCTTTATTTTTGACTACCTTTGGTCGAGATTGTGGTGTGAAAAGACTAATGTTTTTAGAACTTATGTAATAATGAGTTGTAGAAAAATGATATCAGCAGGTGGGTGCTCAAAAATTTAGGAAGCGAAAATTGGTGGGATATAAAATATAAGGAACTTTACCCCTATTCTGCCTAGGCTTTTTGAGGGCTGCTTAAACAGAGAGAGATAGAGTAGGGAGGGGGCAATCAATTTCTGTTGTAGAAAAGATTTTGCCATAATTTTTGGCATGGTTATAAATTAGATTACCCTAAATCATTTTGTAAAAAAATTAATTGTCAAAATATCATATTTTTAATGATGTCGTCATCAATGTGCCAAAAAAAGATTTTTTTCAAAAAAAGTTTTAAACATTATATTTTTCAATAGAATGAAGTAGCACAGTAGGAAATAGTTAATTAGAATATTTTGACATATATTTTGACTAATCATGCTCAAAATGAGTAAAACAAAATACCCTGATGTAATAAAATCTGAAAGAGAAAAAAACATAATTACTCGAATTGATGTATCAATAAAATAAACAGAAACAGGCAAAACAAACCAGATATTTGAGTTGTTTAGAAAAAGCTAATTCAAATGATATATATAATATATCATGGTTTTGATAAAAATAAAAATTCAAGTGATCAATCTAATTATACAACAATGACAAAATATTACATCAATTTCTTTTATCCCACCGCTTTGGAAACACATAAAGTAAATTTTGGTACATATTTTTGAATTCCTGAAAAAATCCTAATCCTAAATCCTAAATGGTATATAACATGTTTATATTGAAACAAAAATCAAATCATTATTTTTTTTAATTATACCCTTTGATCCTACCGCAAGAACAATGAAAAATTATAAATAATTAATTACATATTTTAAAACTACCCATCCTAGGTAAAATAGGGTTAAAAGGAGGAAAATTATTTATCAATCAAAGTGTTCGTACAGATGCTTCACTAAAATTTTAAAAATAAGTTTTTATTATTTCTGTTATTTTTAAGGAAACTAAGAGAGATTAACGGTTGAACAAGAGAGGTTAACGCGTATTCAATTTTAATTCATAGAAATAAATACCTTTATTTCACAAATTAGTGGAATTACACGTTGTTTTTTTTAAAGACCATACAAGAAACCATATAAGAACATAAGGTTTCAAACGCCAAAAAGTTAAGAACATCTTAAGAACATCATAAGGCTTCGAGGAGGAAAAGAATAATCCTTTTTTTGCTTAACATTATGTAAAGATACTCTTTTACTCTAGACAAATAGACCGGTTTACTAACCTTGCCAGATCCTTTTTTCGGCTGGCCTTCGAACACAACGTGCCTAGCTGGAAAAAACTGGATCTGAATAGGATCAGGTTTCATATAAAATGTCATCATCGGTATAAGTCTTTCCGGCTCTAACCCTAACAGTAGTTATGTTGGACCTTTATACGATGTGAAAACATTAAATTGTTTTAACATTCTGTACTGGATATCAATAAGGTAATGTACAATCTCTATTCGTTTCAGTTTCAAGGAATATTCGTCACCCAACCAATTAAAATTTTTATCGTTGCAGTTTTCATAGCGTGCCTAATAAAAACATAAGAAAACAATTTTTTAATTTTTTTTTGAATATAATCGTTTATTTCATGAGTAATTTCTTTTGTTGATAGTTTCAGTTTAGATAAAAAAAGATTTTGCCAAAGATTTTACTCATAAATATTTTGCTCTTTTCCCAAACGCTTTAAGGAGAATAACATCATTAAAAACAGTTTTTTATTTTCTGCTTCGCAGGTGATTGACTATGTATAGATACTGGATACATCTCTCTTATTATTACAAGTTTTTTTTATAAGAATTTCTGCTGAACTAGATCTGTTTGTGTTGTTGCTTATTTTCATGTTCCATGTTCTTCTCAACGGTTTTTACACCAACAATTACGTTAGATTTTGTACATAAGGTTGTTCAACATAAGATTGTTTAATGGAGCTGTCGCCGAGTGGTTAAGGCACTCCACTCGTAACCTGTTGGCTAGTGGTTGAAGTCCGCCACCGGTCACAGTGGCGAGGATAACCTCTCGCTGCTAATTGCCATAGGTTTCTGTTATAGGTGTTAAACAATGAAGGCAAGACTCTCATTGATAGCAGTCTGTTTATTACTGAAGAGACCATCCTGGGTAAAAATTCATGAATAAATAAATTAAAAATATTAAATAAAAACGTTTTAAAAATAGGGAAAATCGAGAAAGCGGTTTCAGAACTGGCTGTAAATGTATCTTTAGGATAATCACCAAACACGTCCAACAGTCTTCGCCTACTACCCTTTTAGAAGCAGCAGTGAATATAGAAACCCTCAGCATATAACTCAAGGGAACAAAGGGGAGATTGGTATAAAATACGAATAGTAAATAGTCGAAGAGCGTCAAACAAATGAGTTTTTTTCACTTGCCAATCAGTCAGATATACAGTTTCCAATTTACAATGTCATGATATATTATAGCTGCGGTATCTTATTCGTTTACCTTGTGATCA
>JAUEKX010072015.1:2542-13032 GCA_031834005.1 Dendronotus venustus
TGACTCTGTTTGGTTTTCAGTCTGAAAGGCACTTCATTGGACAAATTTCTAGTGAGCTAGCAATGATGTTGTTTCCATGTTCATACCATGGATTTACCGTATTTTGAATGCTTACCTTATTTTGAACGTATGTAAACAAAGTAATAAGCAGACTTGCAGTTTTAGCCGTATGGATTGCCAAACAAACCAAAAACAATCAAACAAAAGACAGCGAGAAAGTGAAATAACGTGAAGGGTCCGTACTCACTGCACTATTTCTCGTTACTTATCATTTTTATTCAGCGACTATAAAATAGGTGTCAGATAAAACCAAAAATGAAAACAATTTCTCGAACGGGAAATAAATATCTTAAAAACTGTTCAAAACGGGTAATGATTGCCGTTTTCAGCAATTTTTTTTTTGTTTGGCAACAAGGATGTCTTGAAAACCGCAACTTTTTTTACCAATTTTACCAATGAAATCAGCATAAAAAGACCCTATTTATGCCTGGTCTGCGCAGAGTCTTAATAAAAAACACTGTCGGTGAAACTAATTATATTTAGCCTTTAAACTACAAAAACGGCAATATTTCCGAAAAGAGAAATAATTGTTGTTTTGATCTTATAAGTCCCGAACTGATAAGTAACACCATAATGGAAATTTTTCCTTAATCTTTTAATGGAGATCAGGCTTTAATACGGATTTATTATAATAAAACCATGATGGCATTTGAGTAGCATACAAATATCAGATGTCAACTGATCGATGTGCACAAGCACGTCTAATTATTTGATAATTTGATATCAAAATAATAATTGTTCTGCACACAATCACAACATCAAGTTAAAGACTTGGAAAGATGTTTGTTTACATACGTTCAAAATATGGTAAATCCACAGTAGCGTTTCCTTCTTTGAAATGGCAACTTAGAGTAAATCTAATGTGGAAAAAAAGTCTCAATGAAGAAGACCAAACAGTTTAAATCGGAATAAAGTAATAATAAAATAGCTTTAATAATTAAAACATTCTTCCTAATTATTTTCTGTTCGCTGCTGTAAAGTTAAAACATCTGCTGTTAAAAGCAAACTCGTTTTACAGTGACATGACACCAGTTTAGATTTGATGGCAAATTAGCCAAGATCTTGGGTGCGCGAAGAAAGATTTCTAAGTGCACCAAGAGTTGTCATGGGCGGCCTTATAATTTAGTAATTCAAAGCAAGTGCTAAACCTTTACTCGCCAACACTGGAAGTGCACTTAATACTAAAAATATCTAATTTAAGCAACCAACCGTTTAAACTTATTCAAAAGCGAAAACGCATTGGTTTTTTTGCCAATTGATATCATTTAGGCCGTATTTTATCTCAAGTGCGCAGTTGCCACAAAATCCAAACTGAACAACATAACACATGTCAGCTGATTAAACCATGGCAATTGTGGTTGTAGAAATATATTTTTATATATCAAGTTTATTTCTTGATGATGAATTTTTCACTTTAGTGAGATATTAAGTGAAGCTCAATTAGGTGATTTTCTATTTTAATTACTTGTTTTTAGTTGTTATTGTTAATTACTTGATGGTTTTAGGCTGGAAGGAAAAGGAAAAATGAACATCTTAACCCTGTTGACAAGCTTTCAAATCTACTTATTGGTTACAGTAATGGGGAAATTCTAATGTACGACACACTTGCTGATAAACCAGATAAAGTTTTTGTATGTTTATTTTGTTGTTGTTTTTGTTTATTTTTAATGCTGGTTATCTATGTAAATATCACAGCTAAATGTTTCATTCATTAACTAATTTTCTTTTAAAGAGTGGTGGTCACACAGCAAAGGTCAATTTTGTTACCTACAATGAAACAAACCAAAAGTTTTACAGTTGTTCAAATGACAAGAATATCATAGAGTGGGATAAAAATGACAAAAAAACCTGGAAGTAAGTATTTTTTACCCGATTAACTTTTTTTACTGTTAAGGATATTGTGTACCCTTGGAACAAAAAAAAAACTTTTTTTTTCTTTTTTTATGCTTTCAGATGTAACTTTTTATCTAGTTTCTAATTCCGAAATCAGAATTATAAATTTCCCTGTTTTTATTGAAATAAAATGCTGTATTTATAAAAAAACAAGTGCGAGTATGAAAAAAGTGCTTTTTATAGCTTTTCAACACAAACTATTGTAACTTTTTTTTAGAAAAGTTTAAGAAAAAGGTGAGGCAAAATATTTTAGACAATTTATCAAGGATTGCAATGACGTAATTTTCTTAAAATAAAAATAACGTGAAGGGGGCTATGTATTTTTTTCTTTCATTTCTTAAATTTATTTTAATAAATATTATTTTTCAAAAGTTATATCATAAGATAGAGAATTATGTAAGCTTTCAGAAAATATATACTTTTAATATATACTTAAAACAGATCAGAAGATATTTAACATAATCTGAAATCATACATCAAGGTTACACACTATCCTTAACTGTTTTATACATTAGCTCTTATTTGAAACATACAAAAGCATATATTAAAAAAATGCTTCTTGTCTGTTTGTTTGTATTGGATGCAGGTGCATCTAATAGTAATAATAAAAATTAATTAGTAAACGTAATTGCATATTCATTTATTTGGAGCTTGAACTTGCATAAGTTTTGTTTGTTTTTTCTATTGTTTCCAAGATATTAAAGTTATTGTAAATAGGAGCATATGTTGATAATAAAAGCACCTACCTTTCTATATCTTGCCTTACTAGAGTAGTGATGATTTTATAGTCCACATTTTGGTATGCTATGGCATAATTTGTAGCAATTTACATTCTCTAAACATATATGTTTGTCACTCTCCAAAAAACTATCCTCTCACTTCATTGATACGATGATTGAATCTTTAATAAAGTTATATAACAATTTTTTCATAGCAAATGGAAGGCTGCAAAGAGCTCGATTAATATGATTGCATTGAGTCCAAGTGGAAATACTTTATTATCAGCAGGATTGTCAATTAAACTATGGAATTTGGAAACTAAAAAACTTTTGATGGTAAAAAACCTTTTCGATCTTCCTTTTAGTATCTCTTTACTGTATTTATTACACACAATAGTTACATTTAAATTAAATTTTCTTATTTTCAGAAATTTGATGGACATATTTCACCTGTCTCGACACTTCGTTTTTCTGGTTTTCGCACGCATGGTAAAAATTCCAAAGATGACGATGGTTATTACTTTCTATCAGGATCTTGTGAAGAAAGGCAGTTTAGTGCATGGTAAGTTGGAAAGAATGTTTAACAGAGTTTTATTGAATTTGAAGGAATCATTATATAATTATCTAAATGTTAATTGAATTCCTTTTAGGCATATAAATTATTCTCAACCTGAAAAGTCAGCCATTGCTTCATTTTCAACTAGTGATGTACCACTCTTTCTTGATGTACAACTACATTCAGACAACTCTGTAAGTATGTTTTAAGGTTAAATAAAATTACTGATTTATGCTTTTTGTTTGCCAACTTAAATGATTCATTTTTGTTTATGTTTAGGCTTTAAAGTTAGTTGCTGGTTGTAAAGGTGGCAAAGTACATTTTTTTGAATGTCAAATGAATGGGTAGGTTAACTGTTTACTTTGATCGTAAATTCTCTCATATTAACGTTTTTTTATGTTAATAAATTAATTTGTGTTTTAGGAAGGTATCAAGACCAATTGAAGATATCAAAACATTAACAGTATCACAAAAGGAGGGTACGGTAAGTAATATCAACAACTTTGCTTTAAATATATTCATTCAGTTATAGTAAAACGAAATTTAAAACAAACTTTATTCCTTTGTTTTAGAAATCAAATTTACAAAAAACAAATCTATTAAATGGCCACTTACAAAATCATTCTGGGGAATTTGTGCTGAAGATTGCAAGTGGGTCTTCTTTGAAACCAGACTTTAATTCATTTGTAAGTATTGAATTATTACAATAAGTGGTTCCTATCATGGAATTTAAGTGTTGTTCATAATTGTATGCATAGAAATCGAATTTTGCTATTGAGATTCTAGTCTCTTTTTAAAACAACTTTTGTATTTTATAAACAATGAGCAAAGTATACAGTATTCGAATCTCTGTAATTCGAAAACCTCTATAATTCGAACAAATGTTCAGGTTCCCGCGGCAAAATCCTCTCCCTAATTCAAATTTTCTGAGTGTAAAGTAACCATTAACACATTCAAATGATTTTTCCGAAATTTGAATTTCTGTTTGAATGTTTTCTTTTTTTTATTCTCGATTCAGTTGATGATTTCTCTCTCTAATTCGAATTTTCACCCTTCAAACCTGAAAATTCAAATAAGAGAGACTTTCTACTATTCGAATCTCTATAATCCAAACAAAAAATTTTCCCCTTGAGATTCGAATTAGAGAGTCAACTGTAGTTATAATATGATATATAGCATAAATATGTAACATATTATTTTTATTAGAATTTTTCAACCTCGGATCGTTATGGAGAAATAATTAAAGATATTGCTGGTAATATGTTCATGAATAATCTCAAAAAAAGTGTGGAGGGTCCAGTTGATCTAGTACACATTCGAGGTGAACAAAATGTAATAGGGGCCACTTACGCATTACCAAAAACCTCCACAAAACTTGATATCAATGATAATGTTAAAGACCGTCAAAGTACAGAGGATGTATGTATAGATTACTTTTGTTCCAATTTTAAAATCTAATTTAAGTTATACACACTTTTACTTTTAATATTGAAAAGAATGAAATTATTTTTTTTATAATGTTTAGCTTGCAATGGTAGAACGATTGAAAGATGCCACTAAAGCTGCAATAATGCTCAAATCAAAGCAAGAGTATGTATAATTATTATAACATTTTAACTAAACACAAAAGGCATGAATTTAAAATTTGATTGGAAAATTAATGTTTTCTTTAGAACTGCTGCCACCATTGCAAATGCGTCATCATTTTCAGTTTTGCTCTTGCAAGGTCTCCATACAAATGATTTGAATCTTATCAATGATGTTTTATCAAAAAAAGTTGATGAAAAAATTATGCAGAACACCGTTCGTAGATTACCAGCTGGAGTCATAATAGAATTACTGAATACAGTAAGTCGGTATATGTTTTCAGATGAGTACATCCCTTAGAATGTTAAGATTGTTTTTTGTTTTCCAATATTTTAGTAAATAATTATGTCCTTTCTGTCGATTTTGATTAATATTCAGTAACATATGTAAAATTGCATTGTTTTAGTTGATTGACAAAATACACTACAACCCGGCACCATCTGTGTAAGTTAAAGAAAGAATTAATTTCATAATTTGCAAAAAGAAAACAGAAACTAATGATGACTTTCAGATAGGAATTGCCGTCTGAACGATAATTGAAGCATATTTATTACTCTGTCTGATAGTTCTCTTATTCATATTATACACTTGATCATAGATAAATATTTCTGTGCATCATCTTTTGACAAATCTTGTTTTCTTGAATTGTAGGGCTAAAAATATGTCACGGTGGATAAGAAACATTTTGATTATTCATTTATCATCTTTATTAATGGTGAGTTTCACATTTCTTTTCCTTTTGTTTACACATTTGCTATGATGAATTGTGCAGGGGTATTGAATTTGCAGAAATGTATGCTTAAATGGGAAGTTAGTAAATGCATCAATTTCATGTGGAAATTGGTGCAAAACTATTTTCTATTAAAAATGCACTTACTGAGCAAACGCATCACTAACAAAACTTTTTCTTTCTTTTTTTTAAAACTTTGATTAAGTTGTAAATGTTTATTTTTAGATGCCAAATGTAGCAGACTCTCTTGGTAAATTACTCGCACTCCTTAAAGCTCAACAGGAAATCTATCCATCACTTTTCAGTCTGCAGGGAAAATTAGATCTACTTGTTTCTCAGGTAATTTTATTTAAAAATTTTCTTATGTACACACTAAGTACATTTGTGTAACCCCAACTTCAATTTGTTCCTTTGTTAATTAAATGAAGCTTGATTTTAGTTGAAAGTGAATTCAATCAAAGGATAAATTATCCCAAGTCTTTTCGCATTTGTAAACTTAGAATGTTTATAAGTGTAGTAAACCCTTGGAACATTTTATAGATCATTTAGCAGTTCATTATTTAAGCAGAACTATATGATGACTCTTTGATAGGAATTGCCGTCTGAACGACATTTGAAGTACAATTCTTTAAATAGTCTGATGGTTTAACTTATAAAAATGAGACCTTTCTTCGTCTGTATTGGTTATTTGGCTTCTTTTTGTAAATCTATGTTCAGACTAAATGAATTGGGTTAGGGTTTAAGTTAGTAAGTTTTGTTTCAGTTTGTTCTGGTTATTTAATAAACCTAAGGATAATTCTCTTTTTTTTTCTTTTTGGAAGTGAAACGTTTGTTTTGGTCTGATATACAAAGGGTTAAATATAAGCATGTATATGTAATGATGATTCTATTTGATAGGAAGAGTCTGAATTTGTGATGTTTCTATACAAATAATCTGAATGGCTTGCACAAATTATTTTTCCTTGTTATATTTACATTTCTAATATTTTATGTTACTATTGCAATATAACTGTCAGCCATTAATTAAAGACATGACCTAACGATGACTCCTTGATAGGAATTGCCGTCTGAACGACATTTGAAGTACAATTCTTTAAATAGTCTGATGGTTTAACTTATAAAAACGGGAAATTTCTTTATCTGTATTGGTTATTTGGTTTCTTTTTGTAAATCTATGTTCAGACTAAATGAAATTATGTTTTATGGTGATTCTCACTTGTTGGATTTGTTAGCATTAATTTTATTTATTTGAGGTGTTTTTAAAAAAATAATAATTTAATTATAAATTTGGAATACAGTGATGACTTCAAGATAGGAATTGCTGCCTGAACAACATTTGAAGCACATTTGTTTTTGTCTGATCCTTTAAACTATATATGTTCTGGTACAAGGTCACCATTGTTAGATATTACCTTTACCTAGGCTGTGAGCATCAAGTTTAATTTTTATTTCAGTTTGTTCTAGTTATTTAATAAACCTTCAGATTTTTTTTTTTTTTTGAAGTGAAATGTTTATTTTGGTCTGATATCCAAAGAGTTAAATAAAAGCAAGTATATGTAATGATGATTCAATTTGATAGGAAGAGTCTGATTCTGTGATGTTTCCATACAAATAATCTGAATTGCTTGCACAAATTCTAATATTTTATATTACTATTGCAATATTATAACTGTCAGCCATTAAATAAAGACATGACCTAATGATGACTTTTGATAGGAATTGCCGTCTGAACGACATTTGAAGTACAATTTCATCAATCTGAATAGTTGCATATCAAATGTTATTTGGCATAATATTAACTGTTTATTGAGATATTACTGAAGTTTATATCAAGGTTTCAGTTCGTGGAAGGCATTTAATCTTTCGTTTTTACACATGCAAAGTGAAATACACTCCAGTTGATATTATCACTTTAGTCTTCAGGAAGTTTTCAATATATAAAATAAAATTTTGTGTCATGACAATGTTCTGTAAATGGAAAACTGCCTTGATATTATGCAAAATATAGAAGTACAACAAAATTTTCATGAAAATACTCTTTTGGGATATACTTTGTAATATAAGTGCAATAGTACTAAATGCAGTAAATTGCTATCTAAACAGCCAATTTAACATCCATGGAATCCATATTGCATTGTAGATATATCCCATCGAAAATACGTACACATATATTACAACGAAAATATATATTTGTTTCAGTAAGGAACAATATTTCCTGTAAGTTGTCTGGTGACTGGCAGTTATATTGAGTTATGTTACATAATGATGACTTTTGATAGGAATTGCCGTCTGAACGACATTTGAAGTACAATTTCATAAGTCTGAATGTTTATTAACTTTATTTTGGATTTTAACAGGTGTAGGTAGGATTTGTTAAGTTTGGTTAGTAATTTAGATGTTGTGGTTTTTAATTTGCTAATGTTATCATTATTTTATCACCAACATACATAATGATGACTTTTTATAGGAATTGCCGTCTGAACGACATTTGAAGTACAATTTCATAAGTCTGAATGTTTATTAACTTTGTTTTGGATTTTAACAGGTGTAGGTAGGATTCGTTAAGTTTGGTTAGTAATTTAAATATTGTGGTTTTTAATTTGCTGATGTTATAATTTATCACCAACAGACCTAATGATGACTTTTTATAGGAATTGCCGTCTGAACGACATTTGAAGTACAATTTCATAAGTCTGAATGTTTATTAACTTTGTTTTGGATTTTAACAGGTGTAGGTAGGATTCGTTAAGTTTGGTTAGTAATTTAAATATTGTGGTTTTTAATTTGCTGATGTTATAATTTATCACCAACAGAACCTAATGATGACTTTTTATAGGAATTGCCGTCTGAACGACATTTGAAGTACAATTTCATAAGTCTGAATGGTTCCTTATCATTTTTTCGATTTTATATTATGTTTTATTTGAATATAAAACAAAATCATTTTGATAGGAAGAGTATACCTATATATGATATTTTCATATAAATGCTCTGGAGGGAAATATTTGTTTAATTATATTAAAACTGTTACTCTTTGTCCATCATGGAACTTAATGATGAGTTAGTTTTGATAGGAAGAGTCTGATAATTCTTGATGTTGTCAAAAAACTCTGAAAGTACCTTGATTGTGGTAATTTATCAAATATATTAGTTTGTTTAAAAATTAAACCCTAATCCTGTCGCTATTTAGAACAGAACGAAATATTTGTGTCTTTTTAATTACAAACTCGATTAACCGATTATAATATAGCCGGGTGCTTATTAGACTATTTATGTTGATTAATTCTATACTCATAGGTTGGTAAAAAAGAAGACGAAACTGAAACAATCAAGGAAGAAGCGATGGTTAATCCAGAGCTTATTTTTCATGATGGTATGTTTATACTGAATTAGTTCATTTTGAATTGATTATAATTGCACTTTTTATTTTCTCCAGAACCAAATGTTTTGAAATCCTTTGTTAAATTTGTCGAGTTGTTTCTTTTAAAATTAATCTATTCGCAAAAATGAGCGGGTCGATACTTAAGCGTCACGGTGGTCACTCGTCCTTGAATTTCTTGAATTTCATTGGTTCTTGAATTGTTTTTGAAAAACTATACTTTTTCACCTAGGTGTTCTTGAGTTTTTAATTTTCAATAATTACATTATAAATAAAAGTAAATAAATACAAGTATTTTATAAAAGTTCCTTGTATGGAACATAATGTAGTTCCTGCGAATTGGATCAGTATGTTCTTGAAATTTGTAATTTTGTTCTTGATTTATTTTTTTTAAAGTGAGTGGCCACCCTGAGCGTGCAGTACGTGTAGCCCTATTTGTGCTTCAAACTTGAATTTGATTTTCGTTCAAAAAAATGTATTCTTTCCATTATAGATTCAGATGATGATGATGAAATTCTCGAACGAATCCGGAAAGAGTCAGTTTCTAAAGAGGAGAATGATGATGATGACGAAGAAGAAGAAACTGATAGTGAATCTGATGAAGGAGACTCTGAAGAAGAAAGTTCAGACGACGAAGAAGAAGAAGTGGTAGAGAAGAAAGTTCATAAGCACGACGAAAGCTCTGATAGTGGGACTTATTAATAACAACGGCTTTTTATTATTCTTACACCAAAATATTAATCTATTTTGAATTTTATCAATTTACAATTTATAACATATATATACAATTGTGCTTAATTAACTTTTCGTTTATATTAAAGTGCAATATTGGTTAGGAAGGGTTTGTTTATAGTTTTATGAAAACTAGACCCAAAAAACAAAGGCATATATGTATTCGAAAAGAAGCAAAATACCGACTAGCTGTTCATTGGTGGTTTCTCCCTCCTAATTGCCTCCATGTATTGAAACTAAAATAAATTTATTTGAAATGTCTTTCCATCAGTATTACATTTTCCTATTTTGAGCTACTGGCATTAGCTAGAAATTTGATTCCAAAATGGAGAAATTGACAAAGAAGTCAAAATATTATGTAATTCTTGAAATAGAATGAATCTAAAATCAAGAAAGAAGTTTTTTAACAAATTATTGAATGGTACACAAAACAATGTCTATTCAAGAGACTGGATTTAAGGGGAATTTAATACGACGTATGACCAAGTAGGATTAAATTTCGTTTATTTTACGATAAGATTCTATTTTATAAGACTACCTTTATTGGGTTTAATTCAGTTGTTTTGTTTGTTTTTTTGCAAATTTCATCAATAATTTTGTAACGTATTTTTAGAACAGAGAATCAAAATTAAACATTTCAATTCAGCTACTGTTTTGTTTCTTGTTTCAGTCTGATAAATTTGAAAACTCTTTGTGCAGTAAACCCCTAAACGTCAATTTTATCGGGCGAATAACGTCTGTTCGGAATCTTTATAATCGCTTTGCAGTCTACCACCAGTGGCACCAGCCTAATAACATTTCTTGTGATACGCTGACGTCATTTGTTTTAGCTAA
>JAUEKX010072238.1:0-13027 GCA_031834005.1 Dendronotus venustus
AGTTTTAGAACTTCGTGCGCACTTCCGGGATAGGAATTAGCTCGAAGTTTTAAGACATCTTAGGCTTCATACGGGTTAAGACACGTAAAATATGACTCAATCTGGAGAAGGTTAATTTTAGAAGGCGCATCACAGGTCACTCCTGGAACCAGATTGAAGCATTGATAGCCCAGGACAAAGAGAAGTGGCAGACCCTCAACAGTGACAAATATTACAACTGGAGTACAAGGGTATAAGGAAGGAAGTTAGCTCTCATAGTGTCACCAACTTTGCACTAGTCCCAAAGTTGGCGGTATAACAAGGTTTGACTGTACATCCAAACAAACGTCTTACCATAAAGCTGAGCAAGCCTGTGAGGATTGTGGAGACTGACCATGCTGGATTCCATGTGTCTGGGTGGAAGTCACTTATTGACAAACACAGTCTGAGAGAGAAATACACAACAATATTGTAATATTGGGTCTTTATTCTGTGGAATAAATCTTCACATAAGGCATTCCTATACACAACTCATTTTTGGAAATTTATCAGACTGCATAACTTTTAAGCAGTTCACAAGTTAGGTCTTGATGGATAAGATCAATTTCAGTTAATGCGGTACTCAACTATGAAGGTAGTCTGGAGATTTCAATAAGAAGTTGAAATACTGCAAATAAATGCTCAAATAGTCTGAAAACAATTTAAATATGACTTGAATTTTTGATACATTTTCATAGAACTGCTTTCAACTGAATCAATTAGTAAAATGAACAGGTTTTTGGTTTTAGGAAGGGGTTATTTTTTTAACATAGAGGTTCACTTTCGTATACATTCTTAATCAATAAAAAGGGAAATTTGAGGGCAGATATCAAGTTTTCAATGGATTACCTTGTATTACACTTAAATCTCCCATTAGGTGTTAACATGGATATGCTTGGTGGTTTAAAGGGAAATTCTTGAGGGAAAACAAGTTTGCCATGATATATTCCTCCTGAAAAAGACAAATGAAAAGTATGCGAGTGGTGCTCTGTCATAGATATTTTGACAAATGAATCATAATATTGACAGCAAAAGTAAATGTTCTTGTATATCAGTGTCAGTACAGTGTATACTTTCGTAAAACTCTATTTAAAAAAGACTCCAAAAAAGGAAACGATCTGTGAAAAAACAGTACCAAAGTATATGAAAATTAAGGTATGAGAGGCTTATGGCTGAAAATCTATTTATGATATGACATATAAATTCTAAAACAGAATTAAACACAACCTACCTTCATATGGTGAATTTTCAGGTCCTTCAACAATATAGTGCCTGAAAAAAAGTTTTTAAAAAAGATGATATCAAAATAGAAAAGCAGATATAATTTTGTCTTCAAAAACATACCCCCCAAAAACTTAAAGAGTAAGAGAGAAAAACAAGTTTTCATTATTGATACAGTGGAAGTCAGATTCAATGAGGTCATTGGGACTGACGACATGATCTCGTTGTATGCAACCTTTCGTTATACACGACGTCAGGTATAACAAAAGGTTGCCTACATGGATTTTAACTGAACTTGTCGCTGACTTCTTGTTGAATGCGACCTCGTTGAATCCGGCGCCCACTGTAATATGGGCTAGTATTCATTGGGCATTCTATTTCATAATTTACTTTTTTTTAATGGATTTACACTTAGTAAATGGAAAAGATTCAAGTTAATGCGAAGATAACTGTGATGCAAACAAAAATAATGGTCAAAAGTGGACCAAGCAATGTGTATGACCTATCTTTCAATATTCAAGTAACAAGACAAGAATAAGTCTAAAAAGAGTTGATGGATATAATATGTTTGTTATAAAACATATCAAAATAAATCATTGTGATTTGTGCATCCCTTCATGACAACGGTTCTAAAACCAAAAATATTTATCATATAAAAATAAAACCATATGAATTGCAGAATATATATACCTACCATTCAAGAATATTTGAGGGTAGAGGAGCAGCTTTGACATAAGGGACAGGGTCTTTGATAATTCTCATGTAGTCTTGCTTGAGTCTAGCAGTTGCTGTCGAATTCACCTTTTTCGACATCTGGGGAGCAACAAGATTTAAATATTTAATATTTCAAACACCAAAGTTAGTCTATCTAGTAATGCACAGAAAGACATCTCTATCAAAATCATAGTTAAGTCAAAAGACTTCCCTCCCAGCAATTGCAAATATAATTTTATGTTGTTACTGTTACTGAGTGAAGATTTAATTTTGTTTTCATTTAAGGCCTACCACTACCACCTAATGACTGATTATCTTACCAAAAACAATGTAGGGTCCTAATAATTTGAGTGGGTAAAACTGACAAAAAGGATTACCTTTATTTTGTAAATTCATATTTATTTTATAAACAAACCATGATGTCAATAAAAAGAAAATGTCATCAGCTAGGCTAATCTAAACAAACCAGTTTTGATTTGTTTACAAATATATGAAAATCTGAAAATGGTAGGCCTATTATTTGATATGCAGAATAGCAATAATTTCAATCATGCCACTTCACTTGATCGTCTGAAGAGAATAGCCATGGCCATGAGGTGTTGTGTGTGATCACTAGCTAGACTACATCTGGAATCGAAGTGATCAACACTGTTTCTCCAGCAAAACACAGTAGGATGAGGAACAAATAAATATAAGAAAGGGTTGGAAAATCCTAACTCTTTGCTCTGTGTTAGGTCTACATATGACTAGATACTCAATAACACTATTTACCGTCTTTGAAATTATGAGAATTTACAACATAAGACTTACTTTAAAGTTTACACATCAATCTCTAAAACATTGAAGAAAGATAAATCGTTGATTTTCCAGTGAGTAAACAATGGTGGGAAGTGAAGAGCAAGAACATGAGTTGGGTGGGTAGTTGAGAGATAACTAATACTCGACTATAACATTTGAACAACATTAAGTATCAACTATCGGGAGTTCGGGTCTTCTTAGAACCAAACTAATGCTATTTACTCTTACCTTTTTGGGGGGACTTACCTTTACCTTTTCCATTTGGGGTTCAAAAGGAGTGCACTTGCTGACGAATTACACTCTAGTGCCCCACAACATTATTTTTATTATCATAGTCGATTCAAAATCATACAACTTTTGTTCGATTCTAAATAATGCCCATGCCTAGATGGAAACACAGAGGAAGAGTCAGCAGCTGCTCCTGAGAAGAAGAGACTTACAATGTCTCGAGTACCGTACTGTGGTCTCTCTTTTGGATCTGGTCAATCCGTCCCATTATATGTAGTACTATAAATAATGTATTGACAACAGACAGTACTCGATTAATTTTCCTATATTGTTTTTCCCTTTGATTTATTATAAGTGCTGGAATGATTCCATTGTTTTAATCTGATCCCTTTTAAATGTATCAATCTGGATCCAATGATTCTCATAATAATTGATAACATTAACATCATTTTTCCCCTGGCAACATTCAAATGCTACCCTGATGGCCGGCTGAAGCGTAACTGACACAGTGGGGTGATCACCTGTGTGTCAACAGTTCTTGATCCAAAGATAGTTCAGCAACAATTGTGTACCCCTTCACCGTAATGAAATGTGGTTTAGATTTAAAGGGAAACGGATATTCTTTACAATAATGTAGATCTCTTCAGGTTCTATGCCAAGAGTGAACTCCTTTGCCTCCTCTCTATTACTATGATGGCCACTGCTTTCTGCGATAACTTCCTCAGTCAACACCAAAACACTTGTAATTCACCGATCACTGACAGTGACAGTGCAAAATAAGATTTCATCAGAGAGGCAACACTAAGGTGACATACAAATACACAAATGTGTGTGGTTAGCAGCTGAGTCATGCGTCCTGTGTATTGCCCATAGCGCCATTCAAGGACGGGCATTGTGGGCTGATCACCTGCTTGCCGTAATTCCTAATCCATAGAATCTTATAGAACTATAGCTCTTGTGTTATGTCAGAGGTGGTTATTGGGGCATCTACATCATTCACCATGTAAGTCTGAGCATGGTAGCTGCCACTGCCCCTCCCCCACTACCCACACAATGCTTTGCTTGCATGTAAGACCAGTTCAACTCCCCAGAGTGAGACTTTCTTTAGAGGTGGAAGGGTAGGATCTAGGAATCTCTTTTGAGACTATCTCATCAATCTACATGGGGACTGTGTGGTAGCAAAATAAAATAACTTTTGTTTTGGATAGGAACGTCATTATCAATTCAGCAACAGTTACCATCACTGTCGTTTTCAAGCAACTCTTATCATGGGAATAGTAGTATGTATGTCATCTTTACTTTTAGTAATAAAAAGTTGCAGTGACAGGTTCAAACTATTCTTCCATTTTACCACTTCCCTGAAGGTAGTGTGGGATCAAACACCTAGTCTAACCCTATCGTCGCTGGATGATAAATCTAAAAGTTAAAAGCCGACCCACCCACCCCCCCTTCTGTCTCTCCCTTTCCCCCCCACGCAAATTATGCATGTTGAAGAACCCCTAGCAGTTAAACATTGGAAAGAGTAGGCTGCAAAATTCCTAGGTACCACACTACTATCTGGCCCAGTGTATGAGTGAGTGTGTAACTGTGCTGGGATACAGCATTATTCATCGCCTTGGACCTTGAAGAGAAAGACTATTCTATTCGGCGCTGTTATGATCCAAGAGGTCGATGAGCCGTAAATCTCGAAAACAAACAAACGACTATTCTAAATCTATCTATAGAATGGACACATTCTTGAGTGTATAGTATAGATCCAGATACAGATAAATGGCAATAATGAAAAGATAAGAATCTGGACTGGAAGCCTGAACAAGTGAACATGAACAAAGATACTGGTAAATCAATTTCAAAATGAGCATTTTGTTCAGATGATTTTAACAAGATAATCTTTTATTGCAAAATGTTATAATCATAATCATAATGAACACACACTCTCAAACACACTTTCTCTCTCTATTTTTGTACAAAGTCATATCTCACACACATTTTCTCTCTATTTTTGTACCAAGTTATATTCTAATGTACTCGTTAGTTCTATATTCCTATATATATCAAACATAACTCCTGAGTCAATAATATGCTTTATATTTATATGCAATGTAAAAGCCTAAAATAAAGACCATTATCTACATGGTCCAATCATTAAACTCTATTGTATACACACATACAGATGTACGCACACACTTAGTCACGCACATAAGATAATCCAAAATACACAGTAAGATGAGTAAGAGAAATGTCTATGTATGTATAGTATAAGTGGACTGGAGTGTAGGGCAAATGCAGAATATTTTGGACTGTCTTGGAAATTTTGTATCAACCGTTTTGAAAGAGTACAAACAGCATCATAATATTATTATTATCATCTAACTGTATAAACTAAATTTCTTAAAGCAGAACTATTGGTATTGGGATAAGGAACATCTCCGTAATTGATGGGGGATCGAATCTTGATGCGGCGGATGTGAGTATCTCGGCCATTTTGATGGTTGCTCAGTACTGCAATTTGTATCATGAATGTCCGGATGGGTTTCTCATTGGTGTCGCGGAGAGGGATACAAACCCAGCCACTCGGTTCACTGAGTTCCACTTGCTCTACTTCACTCAAATCGTTTCCATGGTTCCCAGCTCTGATAGAGAGTCTGTAATAATAAGGATCAAAATACAAAAAAAGAAGTTTAAAGTGGGTTAGCCTGCAGCGTAGGTTCTCTCATTTTTATATGCCAGATCACACTGACCATGATATGTAATACACTCATGCAATCTCAACCGTACAGCCTATACCTTCCATGTCGCGTAGTGCAGGGCATAATTGACCAGCCTACATTTCTATGATAAAACTGCATTGAAATCCAGTAATACTGTGTTCTAAAGCTGAATGATATTGTTATTTGATTTCAAAATATCTGTACTGGATCTGGATGAAAACTAGAATGAGATTGTTTATCTATACAGGAACTGTGGCGAGTGAGTTGATTTGCCCATTCTTTACCCATTTGAGATTGAGAGATTCCACTGAGTAAAGTATGAAAGTGGTAGGTAGGCCTTTGTTTTATTTTTACCTGTTAGGAGTGTAGCTTTCATCTGCTTTGTAATCAGCATACAAACAAACATCTTGAACTGTTGTTTTCCTTCGAAACTGGATGCTGACTGTGTGAGGTTGAGGTCCATCTGATTGCCAATACGAGTCACTGGATTCATCACGTAGTTGATCGATTCCAAAACCTTTACAAGAAGTAAAAGGAAAGCTATGAATCATCATACGGAATGACAAGTATCATGAGAAAAATGTTAGAAATCTTGCCCAATTAGGTGGAATTAACAAAAACTTGACTTGAGTAAATTTATCTTCTGTTGAGCAGGCAGCCTGAGGCTAGACTGAAAATAACCCAAAACCAATTATTGTGACTCAACACATCTTACTAATCTTTCTTGTATTATGATATCTTATGAGAAGAACTTTGTGTAAGGAAAAAAGCAGACTAATCTGAAGAATAATGATAGAACGTTTCACAATATTCTTACCTGGTTTACATGATGACAAGGACCAAACTGCCTGATTTCCAACTTCTCTTAGTTTTCCGTCCCTCTCATCTTTAAAAATATCTAGATTTTGTTTGTCACTATACTTTGCTACTATCTTAGACATAGTCATACGTTATAAAATAACAAGCCGAATTAGAATCAGCACCCAAAATTTAACTTGAATCTAACTTTCATTATCTTTGTTTCATACGGTTTTAAAATGTTTATGTTTTGCCGAGTGTTTGATCATTTCTACCTTCACTGATCAAGAGTTCATAATTTAAAGTGAATAAGTAGCAATTGTCGTCTCATATCGGAGAAATACATCGGTAAGTCAGTGATATATATCTTTTTATTTCGTATCCATTTCCCTTTTTTCAGTATTTGCTAGTATTTCTTTGGATCAAGAACTGCCGACGAGCAGGTGATCAGCCCACTGTGTCAATGATATGGTAATGAATATTAATGTTCTGTTTTGTTATTCTTTCCGTTATAAGCTTACCATTTTCAGTGTCGGCACCCAGCGACATGTCCAGTCTCAAATGGTGAACGACGTGGCACCCTAATACATATCCATGTTTGAAAAAACATAGAGCTAGAAAAAACTACGGATCTAGAACTACAAACAAGCAGGTGATCAGCCCACTGTGCCTGTTCTTGAATTAGCAATGCGCAATACTGTTACCTTTATAATATGTAACAGCAATGATAATTACTACTTATACTAGAATAAAAAGCACCATGTGGTACCAAAGACTGTTGCAGAACAACAATCTGGGCTTCACATAAATTTGAATGACATTAAGTTCAGATTAATAGGCGTTGAGTTAGCTTGCAGTGTAGGTTCTCCCATTGTTATATCTAAATGAGAGGCAGCACTAAGCAGGCGACATAAAATATGTTTGGTTAGCAGCTGAGTAATACGTCCAGTGTATTGCTCATTGCGTCATTCAAGGACTGACACAGTGGGCTGATCACCTGCTTGCTGTAGTTCCTGATCCATAGTATTAGTATTCCCAAGCTCTGTTTTGTCAAAGGTGGTTATTTGGGAATCTACCTCAGGCTCATCCACCATTAAGACTGAGCATTGAGCTGGGTGCCGACACTGCTTGGTAAAAAGGCACTGGATAACAAAACAAAACAAAACAACACAACACAACAAAGTATATGTCGAGTAGAAGGCATTGCAGGCAACAGCCCTAAACTGGCCATAATAACAGAAAGAACGTAACACCACACATCTAAACATTTAAAATCTTGGTCGACTAGACTAGGCCGGTTATTGAACGGTCCACATAACTCATAACACACAGCCAACCCAGAGACGGCGACTGTAGGATCTCCTTGAAATTATCTTAGAAACCTTAAATAGATAAACCCCCCCCCCCCCCCCCACACACACACACACACAAATTAAAAGAAATCAAACACTCACACAAAACCCAACAACTATCTAAGCGAACTATCATTAAGTCCAATAAAGGTTTCAATTCCTGTACACCATACACAAAGAAGAGAAGGAAAAGAGAGCAACTCAAGGACAGTAGATCATTTATTTTCATTTACATCAAAACAAACAAAATGTAAATTTGTAGACATATCAAATGAAAAGTATTTGTTTTTTTTGTCAGCGCCGAAAAAGTAAGTTGATAGTTTTAGTTAAAAGATAAGAAACAGAAGTCGACTGTTTGTGTGAAGAGAGTACCTACATATCATGGAACAACATTGACATATTATTATCAACATATCTAACATGATATAAATTTGAAATGAACCAAGTAGGTACATAAGATATCATCAACGTCATACTATTAATTTAACACTCATCTCAGCATATTTAGGTCTCCATCATAGCACATAGGGTGGTACATCTATATCATAGGTGGATATATAGGCCACATAATACGGCCTATATATGTATAGCATTTTGCCTACCTTGGAATGCTATATATCATCAGCCTAAAAGCCATAAAAAAAGGAGATAAAACGTTTTTGTCTAATGGAACTGGACTCCTGACTGAGCAGTAGGTAAGCCCTGATTAAAATTAATGCTGTTTTTGGATTGAAGAAGGCCAACAACAGACTTCCAAGGACTAGGGTATGGGAAAGAAAATGAAATGCATTTTTAAAATCTACAAACACTTATTTATCATAAGTTCAAACAAACAACAAATATTTTATAAATTAACAAACAAATGGAATTAATGATAAAACAGTACACATTGTCACGGTCATACGCAGATCACCTATCTCAGAGATTTACAAATATACTTATTTTCCTGCTCTTCAATGGCCGTTCAACATACAAAATTAAATAAAAATTGAAAGTCATAACGATAATTGCCACCAATGTATAAAATATTATTGACTATCTCACAAAATGACATATTCATACTTCCTGTCACGGTTTTTACTCTCTCCTAAAAAATGGTAAAAATGAGATAGGCGATCTGCATATGACCATGACGACATGTAAATCACTGGTATTTATATTTATGCATGTATTTGTTAAGTATCTTATCATTTCAAATAACGACAGTCATAATAATATACAGTACATCTCGGATCCCACAAAATCAGATCCAACAGGGATGAATAAATGATGGTAAAAACACCTCGGACCCAATGAGGCACAAAGCAGGCAACCTTGGTTATAACAAGATCTTGTGAAGGTGGTCTCTTGAAAACATTCAACAACAAAAACCACTTCAAACATTCCATCGAAATCACAACTTTTGATACTTATACTCGTAGAATAATATCATATTATCATAAAACATACTTATATTTACAATCATTTGGATGAGAAACACCTCTAGGACTAGTAAAAAGGAGAAATTTGAATACTATATATTTCATACCAACTTTTTTTTTAAAGAACAAAGAAAGATAACAATTCTCAGAAAAGGAATTATTTTCACTCCAGTCTAGTTACATATCAAAATCTGATAAATCAACATGCGCCAAAATTATGACCATATCTTCTTTCTTCTTGCCTAAACATTGTAAGGGAAGTGTCCAGCTTCAGTTCTGGACTTTCTTTGGATCAAGAAATGTTGACAGCAGGTGATCATCCCACCAATATGTCAGGTACGCTTCAAGCGGCTATGGATCACTATATAGCAATAGTAATTTTTGTTTCGTATATCGACATGTTTTGTTATGTTAACTCTTCTATCAACAACCTGGACCCCAAAATATTCTCAGTATAATTTAATTCATGCATGAAATTCATTTTGAAATGTTCAGATTAGAAAGTATAAATCCACATAACCTTATTTGACAATAGAGTTAAACAGATGGATATATTATATATATATAAGATAGCTGAGTGTAAATCCAACATATTGACTGCACGATATCCGTAATTTTTTCTCTTATCAACATATGTAATATGTTACTCTTATATCATATATTGACATGGTCCTTACGATGACCATTATCTGGACTGGGCAGTACAATGATAGATTAAAATATCAAAATATTAACAAAATGCGCTCTTTTGTTTGTTTAAAAGGGGGTATGAATACAAAAGCAGTTATATAGACGCTAAACAAGAGATAAAAATGTATAGTTTAGAAACAGAAATATGTTAAAATGCATTGGTAGTAGTACAATAACATATAAAGTCTTGTCACACTAGTATGAATTGAGGACAGCTTTGTTAAAATATATCTTTACAGACAGTACCATCCAAATTTTAAGAAAAGTTGAAATACACACATGAACTAATGTTTATATTGTGTTTCAAATAGATTCCTTTAATTTTCGATTTTGCCTTTTTATTTTTTATATTTACTGACCTATGTACCGTCAATGAGGCTTTAGGCTGTATAAAGCCCAATCTAAATGTCGACCCTAAAGCATCACTAGGATTCAGAGGGCTTTTGTTGATCCAGTCAATTAATGCAAAGAAATAAAAATTGAATTGAGATAAAATCATTCAAACATTAATATATATAAAAGAAAAGTGAGCTAAAAAAATTATTTGGCACATAAGTTTTACAATTTTCAACAAATTAACGGTTTTAAGTCTGAAGGCACAGAACATCAGAACATGTATATTATTATTAGGGATACTTACCATTTGTATTACATTATATATTGTTTGAAGCTTTACAGAACTTTGACCTCCAAAGGTCTCCAAATCAGCGCCGAAACAGTAAGTTGATAGTTTCAGTTAAGAGATAAGAAACAGATACGTAGATGGTTTGTGCGAAAAGAGCACATTGAATTGAGAACAAGTACATATCATTATGGAACATCGTTATCGAACATAATGTATATGTACAATTAAATACAAGATAAACCAATCACATAGATACCATTGAATATCATCAACGGCATACAAACAAACAACAAAAAATATAGTCCATAAGAGGTGACGAAAGGAAGGACGACAAAAGACAAAGAAAATGGGGGATAAGATGCCACCCGCAGCAACCAAAGAAAAGAAGCAAAACTCATGGACGACGTCGCCTTTTAGTCACCTCTTATGACACACAGGCAGTACAGTAGTGGGTCTATATTCTTATATTACATCCGCTCTACTGAGGAACCCCGGATCCCACACAGGGACCTCCACATCTGGAATAAAGCAGTTTGGGACAGTAGGCTAAAAATGATTCAAAGTTTTTAGTTTCACACGTGATTCAACAGATTTTAGTCGAAAAACAGGCAACACTTTTGTTTCATAATCTGCCTGCAAAGCCTTACAAACATCTCCCCCGCCGGGGTTTGAAAACACAATGTCCCGGTGGAAGTGACGAGTGCATTGACCAATTGACCACAGTAGGTTAACAACATTAGCTGCAATTGTGACTGTATAATTACAATAGACAATCTATTTAACATCATCCCACTTCACCAGAAAAATATTGGATGTTCACATCTTAAGAGAAAAATGGATGTTACACACTTAAACATAATTGTTTGTTTGCAGTTTTATGGCATTTCGACCTCTAAGGGTCATATCAGCGCCGGAAATAGTAAGTTGAGAGTTTAAGTTAAAAGATAAGAAACAGAAGTACATACACCATGGAATAAAATTGACATTGTTTTAACATATATATATATACATATATCTATGTACAAATATAAAATAAACATGGAATAGCATTAACATCATCTCCAAAAGTTTATAGCTATATACCTTTTGGCGCGTCCACAGTGAGATAGATGACCCAATAGCCAGCATTGAGCATCCAAGATGGTGAGTGTTCCGACTTCACTACCCAAGAAGCCAGGCATTGCAATACAGCCATCACTGAAGTCACTGCTCAGGAAAATACTTTTTGGTCTCTGGGTGGTTTTGATTTTGAATTATAGGCAGAACACTTAACCCTGAGCTACTGCGATGAAACTGTGACAAAAATATTGTGACGCTATGTTCTGTTGTTTGTGATCAATACATCTAAAAATGACAACATGCTTTCAAAAGTGAAACAGTTGTATTTTTATACTTAAAAATGACAAAATAATTTGTTAACGAGAACATCACTTAATTGAACTTAATTGAACATAAAAGTAAAGTTGTTTAGTATAATTCAAAAATCTCGAGCCCAACAAATCAAAACATTAACTTTGATGGCTAAAATGCTGATATCAAAATTACTACACATACACATAGGTCAGAAAGTTAACAATGTGCAAGTATAGATTACGAAAATAAAATAGAAATAAGAAATGCAGGTAAACCCATCACAGCCAGTTTGACTTAAAGACAAATTAAATGTTAGAACTAAATATTGATCTTAACATTTGGACTAGGTAACCCTTCATTGCACATTATGTTGATTTGATGTTTATCTAAAACTCAAAAGCATTTCAATACTCTAAAAACAATAAATACTGAAAACTTGCCTTAAAATAGCAGTTATTTTCAAACCCAGAGATGAAAATCTAATACAAACACAGAGATGAAGAACTATTCAAAAACATATTATAACTAAATCAAATTGAAAACAAATAAAACAAAAACGAACACCATCTAGACCTCTAGATTGTCATCACTAAAAAACAAACTAATACCATCCAGACCTCTAGATTTTCATCACTAAACTCTTCCAGCTGATGTTGCGTCAGTAAAATTCCTTCACTAAATATCGTTATTTCCTATCAACACGCATCGGGCAGGTCGACGTCTGGAGAAGGTAAATGCAAATCGGATGCCGAGTTGACGAGCACACTGGGATAATGCAACGATTGTTGGTGGTGTTGTTGTTGTTGTTGATGCTGTTCCTGGGGGGAATGTTGCTGGTGAGACTGCAGGTCCATGTTGACGTTGGCGATGGGTGAGAGGAATATCTGGCTAGTGTTGGAGGCCATCATGGCCAGCTGGTGGGCGGTGCTGGTCGGGGACAGAACCATGGGCTGGGCACCTAGACCTGATCACACACACACACAGAGAGAACAACAAACACATTATAGGGTATCTGTGTATCTGTTTGTTTGTTTGTTATCCAATACCTTATACCGCTTGCGCAGTGTCGGCACCCAGCTCTGTGCTCAGTCTCAAATG
>JAUEKX010072348.1:0-13022 GCA_031834005.1 Dendronotus venustus
AGAGAGAGAGATAGAGAGAGAGAGAGAGAGAGAGAGAGAGAGAGAGAGAGAGAGAGAGAGAGAGAGAGAGAGAGTATATCAGGAATCCTTTTAATAAATCCATCCATTCAAAGTAAGGTGAGGTGATTGAAAATGAAAGAGCTTATTCTCTAAGAGACGAGATGGTAATGATAATTCTTTTTAAACAACGGGTGTTTCGGGTTTTCATTGACTTGCTTTGATTTACTCTACAGCCTCTTCTAGCCATCGTTTGATTGTTTAAGTACTACATTCGTCGTTTTTCTAGATACAATGTATGCCGTATTATTTGTCTATAGTTTGCTCGGGAGACTAGTTTGTTGAATATATATGTCGACGATATTCGGCATACAGAGGTATAATCTAAAACTGAAGTCACTGATGAATAATAGTACCCTTTACATTACATTGTATATATGAACTATCCTCGTGTAATGTAAAAATAAGATAGGTTTAAGTTTAAGTGTTGGGTGGAGATGAGGTACACACAAAAACACTTACTGTCCTCGTAATGTCTCAAGTTTCCACGTTCCCTAGATTGGTGCGTCACATACACACTACGATCGTCACGGTCGGTACTATTTGCAGGAAGGTCAGAACGGGTTGGAACTACTTTAGCATCAGGCGTAGTAATCGGAGTCAGGCCATTCTTTCCGTAGTAGTCAGGCTTTGCAGTTGCAGGTCTTCGAACGGTTCGAGCCGATTGCGCTCTCCGGCCGTTTCGACTTTTAGCGCTGCCTGTCGTAGCAGGGCGCCTGGTGTTGGTGTTGTTGTTGCCGTTGTCATGGGAATCTGGTTGCCATTGACGACGAGCGCTGCAAGCTGACCCAATCCGTGTGGTGACCGGCTCAAAGTGGGCGCCGTGAAGAACAAACCGGCGGAGGTTTTCCTGGTAGCGAGTTCTGGTGGTAATGGATGGAATTGAATTGTGGTGGTAGTGGTTTAGGTGGTAGTCATGGTGGTGGTGGTGGTGATGGTGATGGTGAGGATGAGGATGAAGGTGCTAGTGAAAATGTTAGCACGACTTGTTAAAACAACCTACCCATTGGCACGTGTCTTGTTAAACGCGACGAGTATTTTAAAAAAAGTTAAAATAGTATACTATTCATAAAAGCTTAAAAAAAATATGACCAGGTTTCTCCGCTCTGAATACTCTGCTTAAGCACTCTATGCTTTGACATGTGGAATTAAAGAAATTGGGATACTTCGGCTTATCAAAATACAAGTGACTAAAACGATGAATTATCAACGACAGCAAAAACAGAAACATGATGGAAGAAGAGAGAAAAAAGAGGCCAGAACTCATGTGAAAGATCTAGGGCCTATATATAGTTTGAGTGTCTGGATTCTGGAGAAAAACGCAGCAAACGAAAAATGGTATACCTTTATATAATCTGTCAAAAGAAAAGTCTGGGTACGAAAAAAACCAAAAACAAACAAAAACCAGGTAATCCTACTTTCAAAGAATGCCAAAACGTAATATATGATAGCCTCGAATATATAATACAGGTAAGGATGCGTTCTTTGGTACTGTTACACATTTCGACCGTGTTTAAGCTGGCCTTTCGTGAAGGAAGTTTTGGGGTATTCTGGAATAAACCAATAGGAATAATGTTAATGTTATAGTTATATTGTTTGGTTGTTATTTTCGGCTTTTTGCGAGGTACCAAGACAAATTTGCTTCACTTTTTCGTTCTATCTAAATAGAAACAGTGTAGGTATTTATATAATTCAACGATTGCAATAAGCTGGGGAATAAGTTGACTATTTTTATGTGATCGGAGAGACTATAATACAATACTAGATGTATGATTCACGTTCCCTGACACCGCGTCGTCTTGTAACCTGGAAAAATAATAGAAGTTGCCTGGGCCAACCTGGCTTCAAATCGAATTGTGGATTGACGTCACGATTTGACCTAGATCTTATAAAGGGAAACTACTGCCGGAGAGAAGAAATGAGTAATGTTGTTATTTTTATTTTGTCCGTCTTGGCTACACTGTGACGAAATGGGATTGAAATAAAATCCCACCTACATTACACCTATGTTAGTCATAGTCTGTGTTGACCATATGTTTCTTTAACATATTGGATATTTATTGGACTATTCAAGGTAAGTTTGACAAATATAGTTTAGATTGCCTAGATGTCTCTACCATTGACTCGATCACTTTTAAATCAAGCTGGTTTGGTGAGAAACATTCGACGCTGATGATGAATTGATGGATTTCTTTCATCCATATGACATCTTGGATACCAGTGTTTATTTATGTTTTGAATGTATTCAATCTAATGGATCCTTCGTGAAAATTGTACAGGTTCTATTACAATTCAAGAAAACAAAACCAGGGAAACCCGTTGCATCACTCTTGATCTCAAGAGAGAAAAAAATGTCTTCAACAACAATGACAAAAGATTAAAATCAAAGGTCATTCAATGTTGATTAGTACCCTGTCAGTTTAAAACTGCATAACACCTAATATGTTGATATTCTAGATATTTCATTCTATTTCTACCACAGGATAGGCTAGATTTCGAGATCTGATTTTAATAGTAAACAAAACGTCTTCTAATAAAAGCTTCCTACTCTGTAAAAAAAAAATGAATGCACAAGTTATAATTTTACCATTATTCATAGACCATAATAGACTGGACCTTAGTCTGTGCTCGATATTCAATGTTTACTTAAATGTAATTTGAAAAAAACTTCCTTTCTTTGACTTTGTCGTCGACTTCAATGATGATAATGATAATTCTCTATTGTCTATTGATAAAATGATAGGTATGGTTTTTATCATGTAGGTACACTTTATCTTATTATATTAAATAGACTCAAAGCGCTTACAAAGGAAATTTGTCATTGGTTACAATACCTCATATTGGGTCGTATTACAGAGGCATCCTATCATACATACTGTCTATTACTATTATTCCATCCGCTTGAGTTCTCTTTCAGACCACTTTTTGGTTTTGAAAATGACGATTATTGTTTGTGATCAAGCAAGATGTTTCAACATACATATCAATACCAAAGAGAGTATCAGCACTCTGGTCCGAAGGACTTGGGGAGGTCGAAGTCGTGATAAGGCAAAGGATAAACAACAAAACAAAAAGTTTTGATAAGCTACTATTGTTCACGAATTATTGGGCCGTGGCCTGTCAATATAAATGATTCTTTATCTCTATTTTGTATCAATGCAATTACGTATATATATATATATATAGAGAGAGAGAGAGAGAGAGAATCTGTAGACGATATCGTTTCAGATTTAAAATCCTCATCAATACAGATGTTGTTCCCTTACTCTAGGTAAGGGCGACAATTATTACCGAAGGCACAAGAGTTCTCAAGATTGCAAAATTAATTTGCATACGAGATTTGCATATTGCGTTTAAATATGCCTTCGGTACTTGTCAGAGTGCTCAACAAAATTTTCAAGGTAACTTCAAAAATATTATAAAATATTTTTGATAACCCAAGAGTATTTACATGACGTTTAATTTTGATTTTTTTTCATCCCCAGAACATGATTCAAATTCAACAAAGATAAGAAATTCTACAGGGAGTCTATTGAACTACTCCATCTTGCGTAAACTTCCACAATGGGTTGGAAGACGTGTTTGCCAGCTATCTGTGTGACTAACACATCCATCCATGTCTCACACAGGATATCACAAGCTTTCGAAGAAAACCTCTTTTCTGAAGAAAGTATCCAGTTTGTATCAGCCTTTGAATTTTGTGATAAAGATAAAAAATCCAGTCACAAAACTCCATCTTTTATGTGTGACTATTGTGCATATAGCTCAGAATCAAAAATGAACCTTTTTGAGCATTTCATCAAGAGTCATGTATTCTTATGTACGCTATGTTCGTATGCTGGTGTAAGTAGGTCCTGTATTCTTAAACACTGCTTTGAAAGTCATCAAAAAGTTATGGAAGAAAAGATGCATCACTTAAAGTCATATAAACTGAATGTGGACAAACTACTTGGAGAACTGGATATTTCTCCCAAAGGATATTCTGATTTTACTACTTCATCTACTTTCAATGAATTCTATGATAATAATAGTGATTGTAGCAGCGATGAGGAATATCCAGAATCTTCTTTTCTTGCCAAAAGTCGAACAAAGGGTTCATGGAATGCGATTTTGTCATCAGATGAAGAATCTGAGATCGAAAATAAAAGGGGAAAATCTAGTCGTCATAAAAGTAAATTTAAGCCAATTCCAAATCACCATTCAAAGGAATCAAAAGCTAATTCGTCTAGTTTTAGTCAGGACAAAGATTCAGACCATGGGACCAACAGCAGGGAAAACATTCTACATTTCCTGGATACAACGCATTCCCAAAAGGATGAGGAAGATGACTTCAATGAGTTTTCAGACTCCAGCCAGATGGATTACTTTTTCTCACAGCAGGGAAACGAAAATGAATCAGACTTCGGTGAAAGTATTTTTCATGACCACAAGGAAATGTTCATGGTTTCCAGATTGCCGTTTCCTATTCGTCAGGATGATTCACCCAACGATCCTTTTAACGAGGGGGCACCTCAGCCAGAAACTTCGTCAACCATCCTCCAGTCCATTCTACAACAGGATAAACAAGAGCCTTCAGACAGTGCTGGCTCTTCTGGTATAAATTCGTCCTCAGAAAAGGTCAGTGAAACAACCAGGGAACCGGAGAGCATTAGTCCCGGTCTTTCTATTCCAACGGGTGAAACTTTACAAAAGCAGTTTGAGACAGCTATGTCAGAGTCCAGTGTTTTCAGTTATAGCGACACTATGTCACAGGACGTAGTTGGTTTGACAGCCAGTCAGCCTGTCACGGAGGAATGTGTGCAGACACCAAAGGAAGGATTAGATGTTATTGAAATACTACCTCTGAGTGCCGAAAAAGACAATGTTAAAACACTTACAAAATCTAGTCAAGATGGTAAGAATCTACTTGATAATTTTCTTCTACCTCCAAGAAGCTATGATAAAAAGGAAAGAACAAATGAAGAGAATTCTCACAATGAACTAGCACCTCAGAGAGAAAATACTGATGATAAAGAAGGTAAATTTACTCTGCTTCGTAATCTGCTCAAGGACAAACATAAACCTGATGGCAATCAAGCTGTTGAAGAATATGAAAATTCAAAAAAGAACGCCCAGGCACCAGTCTCTGTGAAAAATGCTTCCGATATGAGTCTTCATGAATTGTTATCAATGGACACGCCTTTTCCTCTTTCAACTAGACCAAATTATGTTCAGAAAGATAATGCTGGGAGTAATGATGATAGTCGTTCATTGCATTCTGTTACCCTTGAATGTGATGTATGTGAACAAACGTTCTTCAATAAGAGTATATTTGAAAGACATGTAAAAATATGTACAGCGAAAAAGCAATCACCAACCCCTATACCCAACACCCTGGTCCAAAGAAAGAATAATATTCCTGGAAAAAATAAACATTCTCTATTATCTCACCATATTCAGTCTTCTTTGAAAACAGGACATTTCACAACACCTAAAGTGTTTCCCAAAATTTCAAAATCTCCTTTAGAATTGGCACCTGCTAATGGGAAGTCTATGCCTTTAAGTGACGATGTTTTCAAAGATAATAACAAACGTGGAGCATCCTTTTCCAGACCATCACTCAAGTATCGAAAGACTCGACCACAAAATCTTTTATCGCAACATTTACAAGTTAAGCACCGCAATCGAAAATGGGAACAACCTAGAGATACAGAAGCAGTAGCTGGTGATGGACCCGAGGTTAGGACGATGAAAAGAAAATTAGAACAGGACAAAGATTACGACCCAGAGTCTGAAAGCAGTGAAACTTCAGATGATGTTACAGCGGATTCAATTAAGCAGAGAAAGAAAGCTAAACGTGTGAGAAAACATATAATTTCCTCCATGAGACAACAAAAACCCAAACTTTCTTCTGCTGTTACTTTGATGTCAAAACTTTGTGAAAAAGCTCTTGGTGATCAAATAGCAAATGCCAGTTCAGAAAATTCAGAATTTCCTTCCTTATTATCATCTTCCTTCTCATCATCATCATCATCCATATTGTCCACATCATCATCATCATCATCAGCTTCTTCTTTGTTGTCAAACTCACAAACTTCAGTTGTTGGAGTGAAGGCCCAGGAGAAGGAGATGGAATTAATGTTGTCTTCATCTAATCAGCATTCAAAGGGTATTGATACTAAGCAGCAAGAATGCAGTATAGTAGGAATTAGTAAAGTATCCGTGAAGACTGAAGCTGAAGACAATGTGGAGTGTGAAGATGAACAAACTTCATCATCATTTCAAATTAGAAACACCTCCCTTGCTTCAAATACGAATCACAAAGTAGGCTCATCTCAGACTCTGCTTCAGCACTTGCTTATTATGCCGACAAACACAATGCACTATCCACAAGAACTTAGCCAGAAAACAAGCTCATCTTTACAAAGTATTAGTGTTTTGAAGTATGATAAACAATCAGCGGAAAAGTGTAATGATAAACATAAACAGATGAAGAAAGGCGTCCCAGTTGAAATAAAGGATGAATCCAATGACAAGAATGGATTACAGTTGCACCCTAGGCCACTTGATCTTGTTCTTCCCGGGCCCAATTCTTACAAATCATCAAAATTTGCAAGAAGTCGATCTCAGAGTCTAACAGAAGTAGAGATTAGGACTGATGCATGCTGTAAGGAAACAAATCAAACTCGTCTCGGCCCCCGACTGTCAGCATCCATGATGGATGTACCCGACCCTCCCGCCATTCCCTTCTCGTCAGACGACCTTGAAAGCCTCAAACCACCTGGATTGCCTTTGCTTCTGCCACCGCTTTCCCCTCCCCCTTCATCACAATCATGGTCTATCAAACCTCAAGTTCTTTCTCAGTGCACATCAAATATCCCTTCACTAAAACGCCAGGAGTCAACAGCTGCCAAGGCCACTATCAAACCAACTATACAAGCATCCGGATTAGATTTCCTGCCTTGTCCTTCCAGTGAACCAGCTATGTGTGCAGTAAACACATCCACCAGTACAGCTCCAGCCCTGACTGTGTCAGCATACAGCAGTCTACTTAGAAATCTTTTAATGCAGCATACTGATACTAGTGGTGGAAAGCACTGATGAAGGAAAAGAATATGCCTGTTAGTTTCGGCAGCTAAAGCCTTTTTAAAATATTGAAAACAAATTCAAAAACAATTTTGCAGTCCTCTGCTATCTGTTGTCATGCTGTACTATGTAATAATTCAATTGTTGAAACTGTGCTCATATGTATGTGTGCATTGTTGAGGTTGTTGTCACTTTTCAGATGTTTGATTGAGTGCCCCCCAAAAACATATAATTGCATTCAATCATGATATTGTCTCACTAAGACAAGAGTGCAAATATGACTCCCTCAAGATTATTTGTGCAATGTAAACTATATATTTTTTGTACTTAATTTATTTGTCTACAAATAACATACATTCTGTTATTGTTTTTTTTACATTTCAATCATCTACTCAAAGTAAATTTTTACTGTTGAATGTTGGAACCATTTCATTTAATTGTTGTTTACTCAAAAGATTATGATGTACACATTACATTTCTTCGCTGCTCCATATATCATGTTCAAGTGAAAACACAAATTTGGATCATGGTTGTTGACTTTGTACATACTTTGTTGTTGCTGATATCAGATGCTACTCATTCCGTCTGTTAATCTCTAAAACCATTGACTGAATGTTGAACTCGAATAACTAGTGTTACAGTACTGTTCTGCGACTGACGTACAGGGGATTTCAATCTTCTTTCGAAATCAAACCCAAAATTCCACTTTGGGACAAATGTACTGACTGGCAAATTAGTAACAAATTTTTTAGATTACAGTTTTAAGTTTATCTTTTGCTTATTAACATGCTTGGTTTTGACAGTTAATGTATCAAAGAATTGATGGTCCCTTAGTAAATCAAACAACATTGAGATTTTTGGGCTTTTTAAAGTTGAAGAATCGTTACTTTAAAATCAAGTGTTATAATAATGATTTTTTTTTTTTGAATTTCTGGAAGGAGACAGAGAGAAGAGTGAAAGCTTATGTTTATTGAAATGATTTTATAATACAATCCCAATCCCACTTTGTACAATTTTTGCTAGATTTGATTTTGTAAATTCTAATGACTATCTGTCAGTTGTTTTGGTCGTAAATCCATGGCTATCAAGACTATTTGTTGTATCTTTTTTTCCTTTTAACACATTTGATTTTTTGAGCCCTTAAAAACAAAAAAAGAAATTGAATAAAGAAGGCACCTGCAAATTGAAATTTGTTATAATAAAGCTGTGGCTTTTTAAAGCTTTTTTCAAAGGACACTCGATCTATTATTATCATTTACTAATCTACTTATCTATGTTTCAATTGCTCTTGGTGGGTGTGGGGAAGGGTTGTTTTCCCTTCAATTTTCATTTCTTGCTGTAAATTTCAAATACATTAACTCAAATTGTTTATTCTGCTTCAATATTATAATCTCGCTAATTTACTACTAGTACTTCTATCACGTTAATATTTTACTACAGGCATCCAGGGATGGCCTATTGACATTACCCTCACACATAACATTTCTCAACACAGCATTTATTACAAACACCTTCGAAAAGCACTACTTTATTTCTATTGTTCTTTTACCTATCATTTTGTTACACTACACGCTCATACTTAATGTCAAATTAATATATATATATTATTGTCACAAATCCTGGTGATGGTTATTTTTTATTGTTATATAATATTATTATGTAAAAAAATGTAATAGGCCTGGGTCTGTGTCCTGTATAGAATGGATAATATATTACATCTTTCTTTGTACCTAAAATGTAACTATAATGCTACATAGTATTGTGATTTAATGGATATATATTGAAACATCAATACATCAACATACCTACAAATTACAAACTGTACACACGCATTTATTGTTACAACGTACTATGTAATAAAATGATATACGTATATGTATATACATTAGGGTATCCTATAATATCACATTAGTGGGTTAATTGAATTAAACAAAGCTAGCTGGTGGTTGGAGGGTATTCCTGATAGATTCCACTCTACTTTTGTTTCTTAAAATCAACTTATCTTACTTATTAATATTAACATCACTAATGCTAATAGGTACTACATAATATGATAAATTATATTGTTTCAATCATCTCTCTCTGGTTTCTCTTTCCCGTTCCCTCTTCCATATTGTATGCTCACTATTTCCTTACCATATTAATTATGCACAGACTAAAACAAACAATTTATCACTGCTGGTGTATATTGACATTCCCTATTTGATTAGTAACTGAGATGAATGATAGTATAGGGGGTTGGAAATAAATCATTTAGAGAGATTACATGGATTTTCTAGATACATAGTATACACTTTTGTAACAGCAGGAAGAGGTAGAAGTATCCATTGGGTGTCATGTATTCAAAGTATTACTACAGGGGTTTAAAAAACATTAAGAGTAAGAATGCAATCATGAAAACTAAAGTGAAGTTAGAATTAGAAGGAATTTTTCTTTTATTATCTATGAAATATTTATTGCCAAAAGAAAACTAAAGGTAGAAGAGATGTATGAAATATAATTAATTTGATATAGAATAAAAGAACAAATATTTTTTTTGCATACATGTACTACAGCAAATGTAAAAGCTCTCATCAAGCTTATACTGTACCATATATTTTTTTAACTCACGCCTTTTATTTTTTCTTCTTTGTCAAGTTTGTTGATTTACTACATTTGTGTAGACAGCTTAATTGATATATATATATCATCTAATTGGACTGCAATTATCATGGCACCACGCTAAGATGACATTCAGCATTGTTGAATTTGAGCGTGTATGCTGTGTAGTTGTTTTAATGAGGGAGAACAGACATAATTAACTGGCATTTATCTTTCATTCTCATCACTTGATGAAATGATAATTCTTGGTTGTGTGGGTTTTTTTTTTTTTTAATGTTATGGTGATTTTTGTTTTGTTTTTCGTTAAAGATGTTTTGAGTATCTAGACATTGAATGTCTTTGTTGAGCAGCCATATATATAGAACCAGGTGGTTGTATTTCAATTATTTTTTTAATAATCAATATATGTTTGAAATAGATTTTGGATTGAAGAAACTGTTTACAAAATCCAGTTCCAGTCAAGCCATTTCCATTTGTGAAAATATTCCTGTCATATTGACACAAGTCGGTTTGAATTTTTTGAAATTGAAACCATCTGTTGCATTCACATAAATCCATTGTTTTCATTTTTTAAACATTTTGCTACATTGAAAAAAGATATGTATATCAATCGAGTGTTTTGATCAGTTGGAATGATATATTGTTACATGGACATCAGTCTAATATTTCAATTATTTGATACTTTGACAAAGATTCAGTATTTGAAATGATATGATATTGTTACCTCAACATCAATCCAGTGTTTCAACGATGTGAAGTGATTCCCAGTACACAACTAACCACAAATGTTCAATTTCATTTCCTAGTCAATGCTATTTTAGTCATTTCAAGTTTTACATTACCTACACATTTCATATAATTATACATCTATAAATACTGTATATCATATCTACACCCATTGTGTCATAAGCTTCTACATTGTATCTTTTACACATAAATGCTGTATATATAATAATTGTACTGTACTGTCATCAATGTCAATCAATAAAATGTATTTCTCATCTATGTTGCATTTAACAGCCTATTTTTGTTCTTCCTATTGAATAGATAAATACTGTACGCTTTGAGTTTGAGCAATGTTACATTTATTGCTCAGTAGGACAATTCATATAAGCCGCCAACTCTTTCAGTACAGCAAACCCGAGTGCTGGTACTATCACACTGACGAGATTATTCTCGCTATAGCTAGATGGAGGTGAGGAAATAATTGTGTAAAGATTCTTTCCCAAAGACCCAACACCGAACTGCCCTACCTGGGATTCATGGATTCAAACTCAGGACCTCTTGATCTCAAGTCTACATCGACAATTGGGCCACAGAGGCCAAGAATGCAAATTTGCAAATTTAGTTGAACTTGAACCCTCAAAACTGTTCTATATATACATATTGTATAATTCGACAAGAAGAATTATTACATGAAAGTAATAAGGCTCTGCTCGAATGTAGGTAATAAATAAATAAAGGAAGAAAATGTCTTTAAAAAATCAGCTATGCGGTCGGGAATCGAACCCAGACTCTTGGATTGCCGGTCCAATATTACCTTGTACTACACCACTCACAATCCAGAGACAACTTATAATTATAAAGAAGGTGGGTAATTACCCAAGGGGTGGTTCCCTTTTTAGGCGTTCACTTGTAATTCGTGACCTCTTAAATGCGTTTACCTAAAGTTTGCGCACCTACATTTGGCGGGAGCCTGTGGTCATGATGTGGAATTGTTCTTCTGTGCATAGGTTGCAATGTTTTGCTCCTTTAAATGTTATTTTTAGTAAAGAACTCCCCTTATTGAACTGTCGAACGACTTCATCAATATATATACATTGTACCTATATATTTTCCTGTATAAAATTTGGTTAGGCCCCAAAGAGGGGAATTCACCAACTTTTTAGGATTGTTTAGAATTAAAAGGCTGAGTAAATAAAGCCGTACTGATACCCGCCAGATGTGCTTATTTCTATATCAAATGTATGTACTCCTACACATTAAATCGACAGCTCCGTGCAAGATATGGTTAGCTCCACTTTTTGCCTTTATAATAAAATGACAAAAGAATAATTTTTGAGCTTTCAACATCCTTTCAAAATTTTATTTTTGAAGCCAAACCAATAATACACTGTCATTGATGTTTGATATGCTTATAACTTATAAATTATACTAAAATTGGGTATATGTATTGTAATTATATATAAGTTAATTGCATACAAATTCATGAAGTTGGAGATAACCATTTTTTGCAGTGATTTTGAAGTCAGTAAATTGGTTATATGGAGATAATTAGTTGTTGCAGGAGCCAACATTCACGGTAGTAGTAAGTAGCGTCATGTATAATGACATAATAATTTCTTGCTCTGAATACATCTCTGTCAAAGAAGTTAGTTACTGGAAGAAAATATCAACTGATACATATCAACTTCTCTTGTCACTGTTCCACCAAGTTATAGTGACTGCTATGTTACTCAAGGTTTATCACAATTGCTGTTATTAGCAAAAAATTTGCGCTTGAAGAAAAATTCAGTCAAAATATGGTTACTATTATCAATTTCTTAAAACTTACAGTAGAATTACCTTAAACCGAAATTTTTGGGACCATCTAAATCATTTCGGTTTAAAAGCATTTCGGTTAATCGCATGAAACGATACAAAGACAAAGAAGAAACTTGTACTTACAATTCATCAATTTATTTTCGGTTCATGGTATTTTTCGGTTTAGCTTCTTTCGGTTTAAGTTTATGGTAGTTCTACTGTATATTAATTTTTCTTAAAACTCATTTACATAGTGTCAATGTATACAAAACATCATACTCACACACCAGCTTTTAGACAACAAAATAAAAGGTCAGACACCCTACAAAATACAAGTTTAGTTTATTCAAACCTTTTGAGCAAATGGAATCAAATGGGACTTTATATCCAAACCTGTTAAAGCTACATATAAATATAACTATAACATATTGTTACAGGAACCCCTTGGGTTGAGCACTTTTATTCACCATCTACAAATTCTGTTTGGATCTTCCCCTGGATTTCCACCCAGTTTGTTTACACATAACTATAACATATATATATACATATGTACATAGTTTTAAAATGGCATGACATACTTACATGTATTCTAACATTTGCGTAAAGGCTCATTATTATATTATAATCCATGCTTGATAGTGCACCCCACATTCATGAAATACAGATTCATCCAAATCAGGTACAGTACACGCCACCTATAAGCACGCCGTCGTTAAGCACGCTTCGGCCACAAGCACGCTGACTCACTCCAACCGAATTTTTGCTATATAAACTAC
>JAUEKX010072681.1:0-13016 GCA_031834005.1 Dendronotus venustus
CTTCAATCCAAAAAGCTTTTGATGTTCTTTAATATTAGGATATAAATTACGAAGAATCATCGTATCCTCAGGATCTTGATCTCGAGCATATACAACTTTTGCAGGAGCCAAAGAAAAAGAATGCCATTTTTCCATCAGCATGGCCTTTTCTCTATCTACTTGAGCTGCTTGATTAACCTCCATGTTTAATATTTTGTTCACAGTAATGAAATTTAAAAACTCTCACTGAAATTTATATAATTAAAAGTGGGGCAGGAATAGCAGTGGGGCAGAAACAACAATTTCTGTGGCCGAGGTGGGGCAGAAACAACAATTTCTGTGTCGAGGTGACGCAGAAACGACAATTTCTGTGTATTGTTTTTTCCATCAATTCTGGACATGTCTCAAAACAGATTGACGGGCTAGTTTAACATAATGTATGAAAGTATTATATGGTTTGAAAATGTAAACAGTTTTTTTGGGAGGAGGGGTTAATGCGTGTAGATCATGAGATTCTAATTAAAAAATTTAAAAACTATGGAATCAGAGGGATAAATGGGTTTCTCTGGAGAGAGTTTTGGGAATGAAAATTCTAGTTTGTTTTTATTTTTGTTTTTTAATGTGAAGCCAATAAGTTTTGACATGACAAGAATTATGTAGCTAGTGCACATAATGAACTTTAACTAATGCTTATAATGTGTAAATAGTGCACATAATGGTGTAATTATTGCGCAGTGCAGGAACTTATCACTTATGGCAAGATGTTCCGGCTTCTGGAGATTAAGTGATATTTTATGCATACGCTCTCTCGAAGGAGTTAATTTTATTCTTTATCCTGACGCTAAGAGGCTAAATCGTTTGTAATTTTGTATTTATAAGTACAGTTATACTAGCGTTATATAAAGAAATGAAGATAAAGAAATAACAATAAAGACTATCGCGCATATGTTAGAACTTGGTGTTTCGGGCCCAAATCTTTATGTTTTAGGTTTTGCGTAAATCTAATTTGTTTTGCTAAGAATTGGAGCTTCTAAACTTAAAACACCTTTTTCTCGAAATGAGAAAGAAAGTCGTAAAAGAGCCGACTTATCTGGGGATTATTTTTCCTCTACTTTACCACTTACAGAGTGGCACATCTAAGTGATGAATCTCTTTTGCTAAAATGGACTGATATTGTAAATAACGGTCATGCAAATTTAATGAGATAAAAAAAATAAAATAAAGAAAGTCGACTACGGCAAATGACAGAAATGTTAATCATGCATATTTTGTTTGCTGTTGTTTTGTGTGGCATGTCATGGGTATCAAGGCTATTGATCCCAATGGTGTTTCGAGTTGTCATTTGGTCGTTGGTTGTGTTGCAGCTGTTTTTTCGTTTTACTCTGTGTTGCTACTGTTGCGGAATTAGTTGTTTGTTTTTTCGTTTTACTTTGTGTTACACCTGTTTTGGAGTAGGTGGAGGTATTTTCTTTCTTGCGAGGATGACGTGAGATTTTTCGTTGAGATGTTGTTGATGTTGTTGCTGTTTTAGTTGCGAACGAGGTGGTGGTGATCGCCGGCACTGATGATGATGGTGATATAGTTGTTGCTGGAATTTTTCTTGCTATTAGCGAACTCAAAATTAAATCAGACGAATGTGTAGTAGAGTCTGTTGACTGTATTAAGCTAGAAAAGCCTTTGTTGCTGACAGACTTTGTAGCAATGAGAGATGTTTTAGAGTTTGGAGCGGATATTTTTGTTTTATACACAGCAGAAGATGCATTTAATTTGGAGAGTAAAATATTCTCATTTCTTGATTGTGATGAAGTTTTTCAAGTAGTTGTAATGATTGTAGATGATAAATAAAGTGTCTCAGTTGGTGACGACAGCGAAAGATGAGAACATGAAGGAATTTCAATACTTGCTGTGGCGCCAATTAAAGACAAACTAATGTTCATTGCTACAGATGATCCAAGTATGACTTTGTTATCACCGAAATCATGTACGATGATTTTATAATAACCAGAACCTTGCGATTCTCGTAGACTAGAGATATTATTCTCGGTAACAATGGAATCGAATATCTCACAGCTGTATCTACCATCATTGTTGCTATTACCATCAGCACTTTTCACGTTGAACGAAGCACATATCCTCGAATAGCTGACTGTACAGTATAAATGACATTGGACAACAGAAAATACAGATTTCTTAGACACAGGAGTACCGTCCAAATACTGATCACTTGCAATCAGTCGAGCTAAAGATCCTCGACTCATCTGTCCGTAAACAAAGGCTGTTGGGAAATACACAGACAATGCCAATAAAACAGCCAAATTAATGGTTACCATGTTTCAGGAAAATGCAACTGTTAATGAAAGAAAAGGAAAAGCATAAAGCAAAAAAGTAATGATAAAAGCATAAAACTTTGTCAATAGGATTTATAAGCAAAATGGGTACTCTGATCAGATGTTGTTCGTTAAGCACTTAAATAAAAATCTTAAAATTTGCTACAAATTTGGATAAAAATAAATGTTTGGTTGCGAAGACTCAAGTCAACTTAGACATTCAACAAAGAATGCAAACGGAAATAAAGAGGGACGGTATTTGTTTACCATCAAAACGACCACAATGAATACACCCAAAAATATTGAACCCTAGTTAAGACCAACTTTAAATAACAGACCTTTTAGAGGATGTTGTAGAAGATTTGATAATGTTCGTCGATCTTCATATGCTGCATTCAAGTTCCAAAAGTAAGTAAAAGAAAAGGTAAAAAATTAACACATTGGTTACACTTTCAACGTATATTTTTTACTACGTGTTATTAAAAGTACACAAAAAAAATTTGAAAGTTTTCTCAATTTCTAAATCTGTTTAAAAATAGAATAAAAAACCATTATATAATTATATATATATAATCACATTGTTATTTTAAATAGGCAGAGTATGTGAAAAAAATAAAATGAATATATATATATTGCTGTTTAATCGATATATATAATATATAAATCTTTTATTGTTTGTAACACAAAATTTAATTACTAGAGTAGTAATTTTATAGCGGCCAACCTGTAATACAAGTCAAAACAGTTAAATTTGACTCGCTTTTGCAAAAGTCACAAAATGACCCTTAAACCCTTTACCATTATCATAATATAGAAAACTATGAACCACACAAGACAAAGTACCAAAGTAGTTCTGAAAGATTTTGGAGAAGCAAAAAAGTAACAAGAACTCTAGAGTGATAAGGCATGAAATCAAAAAAAAAAAAGAAAAAAAGAAAGAATGTCATACTATATTATAAAAAAAGAAAGAACATAAATACCCAAACTATTGTGAAACTTTAATTATTATAGTTTTTATGACGCAACAGTAAAAAATATTTTGGGCAATTTTTGCGCCAATTTTCTCTAATTAAGGTCCATTAAAAAATTCATACCCAAACCTCTTAGAAAATTGAATCAGGTTCGACTGTATTTATATCCTAAATCTTAAATAATGACGTGAATAAAGTAATTATAAATCAAATTAAAAAATAAAATTTATTAAATATATATAATAATTTCTTCAAAAAAGAAAGAAAAAGAAATGACCTTATTTAAAACTCAAAACTTAAAAAGCTTCATAAAAAGACTATAGAGGCAATAAAATAGCTAATTTATTTTGGGTGGAGAAAATTACTTTTTAAATTATTTTTGGTTACAAAGTTACTTTTTAACCTCTTCAACTCAAATTTACCGAACTGTCTATACCTCACATAATTTTTCTTTCAAAAATATATTGTCACTTGAAAGTAAAACATTACAAACAGATATATAAAAAACTAAACTAAACGTTTTTCTTAATATCAAAAAATTACCACCCAACAATATAAAACTGGGTAACCTTCTACTCTTTTACCTTAAACTCCAAGAGGGTTCGAACTCAACTCAGTAGAATGATTGCATGATAACAGGGCCATAAAGCAAATATGATATTTACATTGTATAAGACTTTAGACATCTTTAGACATTAAACATTTTAAAGATTTTTATTGAAATAAAAAATTATACATATTTATATCATGACGGAGGAATAAAACAAATAGAAGTATTTAGAAATTTTAGCTTTTTTTATTTTCTTTATCTAAAAGCTGTACACATTTTTTAAAAGAACGTCTAAATTTTAGCTTAGGCTGAAACGGGAGCCTTTTATCGTTTTCGACAATTTTCAGCCTCAAATGTTCCTATTAAGGGTCCTTACACAAATATTACAAAACAGGAGTTTTTTTATTCTGAAACTGGAATTTGTTCAAGTGACTGCATTGGGATAATAACACTGGTTCTTGTTATTGCTGTTAATAAAAAGGAAAAAAATTTTAAAAGACTGAAAAATCTATAAATTATCAGTAATAATAAAAAGAAATTCACACGAGCGATCTTAACTGGGGCACGGAGATAGCACAGACAGCGGAAACAGCGCAGCCACAGAGAAAAATTCCCGTGAGTGATCTTATGAATTACAAGAAAGTTATAATGAAAACAATATAATGATAAAAAAACTTCATTGCTTCACAACTCACTCGGGACACTCTTGTAAACATGATTTAAGACGTTTATCTCGGGTTGGGCAACAGATCACGTCCCTAAAAAGAACTCGACATCTTGATCGGCGAGGCGTTTATTTTCTTGACGTCCATCATACACGCCATCTACCGTGTTCTGTTTCTTAGTGTCCCAGCTAGGACTATAGATACACCTTTTCGGTTCATACTGCCATTCTGGCTCGAACAAGAGGTAGTTAAAGTTGTGTGGCAGTTCGCATTCCGCCGAATTCATAATGACGTTTCCAATAGTCTCATCGCGCTCTTTCTCAGAGGCGAACTCGCGTATTTCGGATCCACGCTGGGCCCAAAACAATCGCATGTCCTTTGGATAGGTTCCGTGTATGGCGATGTATTTGTTACAGACTTTCTTCTCGTTCCGGAGATACGGCGACTTGTCCACAATGGGCGCGTGATGAACCCTGTCATCAGTCCGGAACAACGTCAGAATATTCAAGTCAGTGACCCACACCCCCATCATTTGATCGGCCCACGGGTGACACCGGATCTCCTGTGGATCCTGCAAAAGGAACCTCTCCACTAAGTCCCGAGACAACATGATCAGACTTTCTTCCGGCCGCGTCATTTCCTGTATGCAGTGCGTGTACCCCCAGTGGAAGTTCCGCAGTGGGGGTGTTACCGGCAGCTCCTTCATCAGCCGGTGTAGGCACAGGAAGTAGTCATCGTCGATGCGCACGAAATACTTGAAATCGTAGCGTATCATTGCCCACACAAGGTGGTAAAGGAAACGTTTCCCAAACTCGATACCACCGCGGAGAGGTTGCATGATCAAATCCCTGTATGTAGAACGTTCGCGAGTGATGTTTGTATAGAGCTTGTCACCACGATTCTGTCGATCGGTGAGAAACCAACACGCAGGTACGACCTAAATATGAGCAAATTATTAAATATTACAAGGTTTAAAAAAATAAGCAATATATCGTATCAAAACTTGAGGTATGTGTAAATGCAATAAAGATGCTGAGGGTTAATCCTTACTTGCGAAGTTGGCTTACAATCCTTCCACCAGGTATCACGTATTGCTTGTCGGCGGTCAGCTCGTCGCGGGCCTGAAGATACGATCACCAGAAGGTCAACTTTCTTTTTCTTGATTTGGATTATTTCCCCGTCTTTTGTATACGTGTCCGTAATTTTGAGTCTCTCATACACGGGATTCTGAAGCAAAGTAGACAATTTTCGAGCCCTCGATTGAGACGCCCATTGTATACAGCGCTCGTAGAGGATGTCAAGTTCCGATGGCTTTTCGGGTTTCCGGTGCACGGACTCTACATGTCCGGTTTGCGAGATCCGAATGGGATTGTCTTTGTACTGGTTGGTGGCGTGTATAAGTGCTTGGTAGAACACTACGCAAAGCCCGAGAAACAACAAGAAGTAGAAGGTAGTTTCTGACTTTAAACGGACTCTCATTCCCAAAGGATTGTATATTATTGTTGTTGTGGTCGTCGTTGTTGTTTGTTGTTCAATAGCTGGAGAAAAAAGATATAAGAAAAACAAACAAACAAACAAACAAATATCAAGATGAGCATTGAACGAAATTATATGTTGCGGTAATTAGGGGCAGCAGGGGAGGAAAGACGCCATGTGAAAGTTTTGACTTCACAACGTTGATTTAATTTAAAATCCGGGAAAAATTGGGAAATTTTATGAGAAAATCGGTTATAAATTGGGAAGATTGACACGAAAATTGGAGAAATTTGGAACTTTAACAGTCATTTGAAACCCTGCACACGCTCCTAACTTGACCATAACATTTACAGACTGACCCTTAAAACTTTTTTTTCCCTTTCACAGATACCTTGTATATATATCACATAACGAAATTATTTTAGATCTTCGTACCGTAAACATTTAACGACTAATTCTCTCACAGCCAGTATTACTAATTAAAGTCCCTAAGGTAACCTGATATAAAAGGATAAAAAATATTTATATCTGTATCAATTGGCAGAGATGTATCAATTGCTCTCTCAGTTTTTTTCTTTTATTTTTAAAAGAGGAAACATTCGCCTATCTTGCTATGCTTCGATAAATTGTCAATACTCCCTTTTTTGTTTTTCTAAAAAGTAAAAAACGGCGAAGAAATATTGAAATCAATAATACCCCATTAAAAACAAAAATTGCACGAGAAAAAATACAATAAAAATCTTCTAATGACTTTTGGTTAACAACAATGTGAAGTCTATTACTATTCTATACGGGGTAAACTTCTACTCGAGGGAAAGGTTAATATTTGGAGAGTTGACTTGCTTTTTAGACACTGCTGTAGATTAGGTTCAGTTGCGAACATTCATGCATACGCTGGACATTAAAGATTTGTTTAAATTAATTTCATTAAAATAAAATGGGTTCCAAAACAAATATTAATGGACAGAACTTCAGTTGGTACAATGACAAAATAAGAAAAAAAAAAGCCCGAATTGATCAATATTTAATCACTTTTCAATAAACAGACTAATTCAAACTTTTCAATATCAATTTAAAAAGAAAACAAAATTTGATTCTCAGATTCAGGCCTGTACAAAACACGTAATTTGACAGTATCGCCATTCCACAGATTGTCTCTAAGACGAGCGGGTATAAAGAGAACACCTTGCCTGCTGTATCTAACCCAGTTCGAATGTCTATCACGCAGACCGGTTGTCAACGTGAAACTGTCGCTCATCTGAAAGTCAACCCACACGACCAACGCAGTCTTGTTGTTAACATTTCCATCAAGCAACATTTCAACGTCAAATACAACATTTTCTTGTAACACTGGCTCGCTTAGATCAAACGTGGTTATAGTATGGACGTCACTAACAATATGGTGTTGGTACTCAGTCATTGCAAATGGATCCGCCGCATAGAACTCTCCCAACAATCCAGGTACCACTAGAGGGCAACAAACTTCTTCGATTAAAGAATCAAACTTTGACATATCGAGTCCCATTATATCTTTCACGGGAGTTCTTATTCGCCACAACTCCTCTAGTTCAACAACCACTGTGTTAAGGTGTATTGAAGATGGGAATACACTGGCCCCTCCATTGGTAAGTCGATTTAGCTTTGGCCATAATTTGAGAATATGCCACGGCAACAGACTCGAAGGTTGAACCGGATCCAAAACAACGATAGCTTTGCTGCAGGATTTCACAATACTTTGAGATTTAACTGTCTCAATAGTAAGGCCGCTATTAATATTAGCAGCTGTCAATTTCTGCATCAAACCTACTGCTGAGGACCATTCGGAGTATTCATGGTACGTGATGTTTTTCAAGAGATTAGAGGAACTCAACACTAGTGGTAATATTGAACACTCACCAAGCACCACTATTGATTCATATTCTTGCATGTTATTTAAAGAGGTTTGAGTGAATTCTCGCCATTGGTTGATCACCTCCTCTTCATTCCACAAGGAAAATAATTCTCGCGGCCAGGTAACATGAAGTCTACAACCACACATAGGATAGTCCACAATGTCCAGATCTACTTCCATCTCTCCTGGGCAAGCTTCAAACCAAACATTGTAATCATCATGAAACATTGCTATTCGAACCTTATCACCAAGACTGACCTGTTTAGGTACTGGTAGATAGTAAACACATTGCATCCAGTGATCTCTCCAAACAAATTCATCCTTACTACTGCGCCTCCATGCAGGCTCCATACTCAATCGAATATCTTTCCCTTTGTGCAGAACTAAATCCCACCACATTATAACACCATGCAACGTACCTGTTTCTGTTACTTTCACAATTGTCTGGTGACATGATTTTCGCTTTGGTGAACCATATTTACCACCACAGTTATGTGTATAAGGCCGAGTGAAATCAAACTCGACGCATTGCTTGGCTTCCGATAGAAGTTTCAAATCATGCGCTGGGTGATGGTGAAATTTGCTCATTTGTATCTCGTGCGGGTTGGCTGTACCACGACAGCTTTGGTGACCCGAAGGAAGCTTGATTCCAATCACCTCCTCGTCCAGTTTGTTCGTTTTCCATAAAGTCGAACTTTGAAACAGTTGAATGTGCACCTCGGCAGCCGCAGGAATAACCGACGCGCTTGGCAACAGTAGTCTTTTATGAGCGTGATTTATAGTGGGAAGAATACCTTCACCTATCAGCTCAGAGTCCAATATCTCTGTGACAAGCACTTGAGCTTTTTCTGGCATATCATACGGAACTTGAAGGTTAGCGGAGAACTTATTCAACACGGAAATTTTCCTTTCAAGTTTGTTGTCCTGAATTATGTCTCTCGCTAGTTTAGATATGGGTTCGAATGCCTCACAAGCTGTCACGTGGACATTATCCACAGCTCTCGCCGCCATCATGGAAAGAACTCCAGTGCCAGTTCCGATATCAAGGACGTTGATTCGTTGTTCAGGTGTTTGGCGCGCTATCTCTGTCAGTGTCTCTACGAGTGCAAGATTATATTTTTGATGCCTCTCTTGGTCGTGAAGCATCCCAGCGTGCGCCGAGCGGGCAATTTCAAGTCGCTCATCTTCATCCTCCACTTCGACATCCGAGTTACTTTGAATAGAGGACATCAATAATACTAGACTATTGAAAATGTAATAGGAGTCACAGCAGCTGGATTTCCTACATAAAATATATAACAAGAAACAGTATCAAATTATAATAGCACAGAGTATCCTAGAAAAAGCCTCCTGTTTGAAGTGAACCATTAATGAAAATTATATTATATTGTTATTGGTTGCTATTCCCACAATAAAAATGTTTTCTAATTTAACATGAAATACCCTTCCATTGACACGAGCTTAGCATTTTTCACATATACTCCGATAATAAACATTTAATTAATAGTCTTTTTAAATATTTCAAGCAAATACATAGCTATAATTAATAATATGTAACTAAAACTCTTTACAATACACGATAGATAACGAGTTAATCTAAAAATTCCCAGAATACATTTATTATGATAAGAAGGGCAGTCCAGTCTCGTTTATGTGCACTATCATCTAGCTTGTATCTCTTTTCACAAGTATAAAAGATACAAAAATAATAATATAATCAAATCAAATGAAAAGGAGACTATAATGTATAAACTTTGAGAGTTGTATAATTCAAAATAAACCACAAGGAGATTTATATATGAAACTCTTGTATTCAGAGTATAATTGCTAACTGTAGAAGAATTTTATTAACTTAGAAAGTTCTTTCCATCTCGTTGATTTGATTGGACAGGAGTTGAAACTAACCAATAAAAAATAGTAAAAATATAAAAACAACGATAAAAAAGAAAATAGCATAAAAAATGTAAATGATAATATATATATTTCACAAAACAAACGAAAAGCGTGTATAGATCTATATTCAAGGCCATTATATTGTGTATTTCATTAACAAAAGAAAAACTGCCATCTAAACATGGAAATCTCAAATAAAAAAGTAATAATATGTATCTTTATTTATGTTTATTTTATTAATCTATTTTGCATGCTTATGAAACTTCCCTTCCATTGAAAAGTGCTTCATACTACTTTAAGGGAAAATATTTTTACAGTAATTTTTTGATTGATTGAAAAATAATAACTTTTTGTAGGAAATTGAATTATGGAAATCAATTGTGATCAAAGTAATTTTTTTAAAAATATAAAATAAATTTAGAAAGAAATTCTTCCCAAACAGTACTGAAAATGTTAATCTGTAGTAAAAAATTATAATCAATAGCTATTCAACAGGGCCGTTGACGTGTATTAAAAAGTTATATGTATATCTAGTATATATATAATCAAAATTAGACTTTCTATAGATCGTCTGAAAATGTACTTAAAGATGGTGTTAAGGGTAAATTAAAATATGCTGTCTATACTGTGTGAACTGTAGTTTGATAAAAATTAGTTGTAATACAATAATAATGGTATGTTATACTACCATATAGTTGAGTATAATATGATTTTTTTCCAAAGAGTTTGCAAATATAATTTGAGTAAAATAATCTTGGGAAAAAAGCTGCCCAGCTTGGACGACCCTGTTCAATAACGTTTTATAACAAAATGTATATAATCAAAATGGTTTAACACTTTTGTAAAAAAAAAAAACAATTGAAAATAAAGAAATAACCTTTAGTGACAGTATTATATATTACACATAAAGTTGTATATATATTTCAAATTCCACATACACAATACTTAATATGTTAGCTAGTAAAAAACAACAACTATACATATATGCTCCCTTAAGAAAAAATCAAAACAAAAAATAATCTAGAATCAGATTCTTTAGGAGTCCACTTCCTCAATTCACTCAAAACACCTTTATATATAGTATTTATAGTGGTTGACTCTTATACTTTGGATACTCTCATACCACACAATGAGAGATCAGATTATTTAGTATGAAAAATAAAAAAATTTATAATTCAGGTTATAATTTGACTACAGAATTTGTACATAATTTAATAATTTAAAATAGACATTAAAAAACCAATTTATGCCCATAAAATATTATCCTCATGAAAATCCAAACAAATCTTTCCCTCTCTGAATTGAAGCTGGTAGAAACAAGGCTGTTGTAACCAGACCCATTACAATGAAACCAAGTAAAATACAATCTAACACAAGCTCGCATTAAGGAACAAATATAAAGTGTATGCATATGTACCTTGGTACCTCTTATCGTCGATCGTCGATCGATTTTATAGAGTTCCTATATTATATAAATGATAACAGCTAAATATACATAATGATACTATGAAAACATTTAATGTTTGATAAAATGTGATTCAACCTGTTATGTATATATAGTTTGAAGAAATTTTGGCATATAAACATAGAAAAAAAATTAAGGCCGCCTTTTAATTTTGGGACCAAATTTGCACCAATTGTTTTAATTTTTTTTCTCTCTGCCAAATTTTCTGTATTCTCATAGTAATTTAATCTGGTTTCAAAATTTTAGGCAATCAGCCATTCAATTTAAAAGTTGAAAAGATACTAAAAACTTTTCTCTCCCAGGGCTCCAACATGTAAATACCAGTGTTTAACTTATACTGGTAATATTTTAGTTGTAGCCAACTTCTTTTTTCAACCATATTGTATTATGTAAATTATATATATTACATATATATATAATATATATATAGTCTAAAGAAAAACATCAATGTAAATAAGACATAAGGTATTTTTATCATATTGCAATGGAACATTTGCTGTTCACTGTTGCATTCAGCAGACATTTTTTTTACCAAAAATATAATGCTGGAAGACAAAATAAAAAATTAAAAAAATAAATATATGAATATATATAATACTTTTGTTGTATACCGAAAACAACAACATAAAACTAATATAACTAAAGTAAAAATCCTATCACAAAAGCAATATTATTAAAACTTGATAAATAATTTTTATGTATAAGAGGTCATTGCACTGCAGACCAAATACTTATTTAACTTTCGAACATTCAATTTAAAGCATTTTTTATAAGAGGACAATTAAGAAACTAACTAGAACTAGGCCCTTTGTTTTAATTATCAGTGCTTGCATTTCTTCAAGAAGATTTTCTTAAATATTTGTGCAAAAACACCCAACGAGCAAGTACATGTATACTAAACATGTGTTCTCACAGAGTTTTGTTTTTGGGGATCTTGAAAATTTATCTAGCTTGAAATATTGAGGTGGAAATATTGACAATTCTCACTGAAAAAGGGCCGGAGAAGCGTAAATGAAAGTGGACCCAGTGTGAACCGAATGCTAATTGTTATGGGGAAATTTCCACTATGTCTCTAGGTCACATAACCAAAATTCCGCTCATTAATCAATTAGGTACTTTAAATGGCTTGATTGTTAAACCCTAAATATTTAAAATGTTTAAACATAAATTGGATGCTGTTTACGTTGTTTGTGTTTCATTCTATCCTCAAATACTTAAGTTTATACATGTGATTTAGTTGCTACCTATATCACTTAAAGGGAAACCTACTAGCTACTATTATTGACTAATTTCAGTTATGTGACCCAGACTCGTGGAAATTTCCCCACAAAAGCATTTGGTTCAGTGTAAAAAGCAACCCTCTATTTGAGGCCCGTTTTTAGAGGATGGCAGATTTCGCCGAGATCTCGGGAGCGACAACTCCAAAGTTCAGGAGCAGAAATCGAGCTGTGTAATCTTCAGGAGCACTCCTGATATTCCAATTTCCCAAGAGCAGAGGGAGCAGTTAGACCAAAATCCCAGCTTGCTCCAACGGCAACTCACCTCCACATCTTCGGAAACCATTTTTATTTTTAAACGCATGCGCAAATCTGAATGAAATAATAACATAGCCAGGGGGCGCAGCATATCGTTTTTCTCACACGCACGTGAAACTTATTTATGAAGTCTCTTGCTTTTTAATACATGAAAAAATATTTAACGAAATACTTAGTGAGCAGGTATGGAAATGTATTTCCCAGCGGTACAACGTAAGAGCCGGTAAATGCTTTCCCGTCGTTTCTGTAAAACGAGGCTAGTGG
>JAUEKX010072792.1:0-11817 GCA_031834005.1 Dendronotus venustus
ATCTCATAAACATATTTTTCAATTCATTATAAAAAATGTTTTGTTTACATGCACTTTTCGTCGTTTCCTAGTTCGAGCAGCCCGGTCTGAAATTATACGTGTAATCAATCCCTTCCATACAGAAAAGCATATAAACATTCAACCTTGAAAATGGGGTTGGATTTGACTTGGTAAGCGAGGCCACGGATTCATGCCTTTATCACGCATGCCAAGCATCAAGGATGGATGCATCGGTGGTTTTGAAGAAGGTATGGTCAATCTTGTGTTATCATTGTGAGTGAAATGATGATGCTGTTCTTGATGGTTGCGATGGTCAGTGTGATGATTGTTCATGAACATGTTGGCATGCATGTTCAATAGATTTTGCGAATACTGGTGTCGATATTGGTGATGAGAGCTGTTCATTTGACCAGCATTTGATATGTTATCGTGATATTGTCTTTGGTAAGTGTGTCTCGGAGGAAGCGGTGACAGCAAATTGCTGTAGTGTGGTGGTGGTTGTGGTTGGAGGTATCGATAGAAGGGATGCTGGTGATTTGGGTTGATATACTCATTCACCGGGGATGGTAGGACGTTCTTGCCATGCACAGCTCTCACCAGATCCTCCGGTAGCGGATTAACTGGCGACAGAAATGTGGCCTGTGGTGATTTAACACCGAAAGAAAAGCTCTTCATAATCTCGTTGTGTTGATCCAGTAATGTGTGTGGTTTGTTATTATAAGTTGGCTGCTGACCAGCAGACATGTCATCATTCATCAAGTGTTGTTGTTTTTTATTAAATTGCTGTTGAATGTTCTGCTGGTGAGTTTTACCTTCAACGCATGAAGACAGGTTAGCTAGTTCATGGCTAATTAAATTATTTTTTCGTAAAGATTCTTCTTGGTGGTTCAACTGTGATAGATCCGGGTTAGAATGTCTAATAACACTTCTGGCATTTAAAGAAGATTTGATTTCACCAGCTTGATTGGACAAGCTATTAGCGGGGGTAACGGTAGGATTAAGATTTAAAGAAACTGCTGTCGTTGAAGGAGTATGGTTGAATAGAAATGTTGGAAGAGAAGGTTTATCTTTTTCCTGCAATAAGTTTGTACCCTCCTGATGAGTTTGTTGATGCCATGGTTGCGTTTGCACAGGATGTGAGAGAGTGGTGTCCACAGCAACAGTTGATAACGTAGACAAAGAATGGCTTCTCATTGGACTTTGTATAACAGAATCACAGTGAGAATGAGTAGTCTGGTTAATAATATTGTCAACGCTGAACCTACTTACTGATCCCTGTCTTGATATGCTGGATGGGGTATGTGATTTTTCATCGGCAGTTGTTGTTAAATTTACCAAAGAATTAACAACATCACTGTTTGTTTGGGCATGGTCAATAACATTGACATTCAGACTCGCCTGCAAGTGTATTTGCGGATTGGTAGTGGTAGAGGTGATGGTGGGTAGTTTCACTGGGCTGTCTACACCACTATTCGAGTCTTGGTTACTGTCTACCAGCAATTGCATATCGTCATACGACTGTTTCGACACCTTTCGCTGCTTCTCCTTTTCAGCATATTCATGGTAACCGTGTTGTTGTTGATTTAGCTTCTTGTGCTGATAAAAAACCATGCTTAGTCTAGTTGGTTTACTACGAGATGGGTTACGCAAGGCCGTCGTTGCATGCAACTCTTTCTTAGCACACTCGATAAGAAAGGAACCATGGCCAAGTGCAATAGCGACACCACCCATATCTGGTGTTATAATTGTTTGGTGAGAGAGAGGTGGTGATTCAGAACCACTGCCAATAACAGCGGATGGTTTCTCATTTAACATTGGCTCCTCATTTTTAATGGAAGGCTCGTTTCGAAATTGCCTGAACAGTGGCACCTCCTCATTTTTTATATATTTCATTGATTCACCCGCAGTAGGGGAAAGTAATTTCTTACGATCATTCCATAGGTCAGTGGGCATGAGTTGGTCAGAGTCCCCATTCACAAACCGAGTAAACGCTTTCATGCTGTCGTTGAATACATGCTGTAACATCTTTTCGTCAACAAACTTTATTTTTTTGTCGTCGACCAAAGTAGTTTCCTCCTCTTCAAGTTTTGATGCTTTCTTGTTGTTATTAACTGCCTGTGGACAGACGTATCGACCTTTTCCTTCAATTGGTTCCTTCTTGTGTTGTAGGTTACTTTGTAAAAAGTGATTGGGTATCTCGTAGTTTGGTGGAAGCACATTGCCGGCTATATCACAAAGCTGGTAAAGGGGTAGAACGTGGAGTTGCTCATCTGTTCGTTGATTATAATCTGGTTTCAAAAGTGTGCACACCTTAAGAAAAAGAAACAGAAAAATTAAAACTCTTTGTAATTATGAATGTAAAGTTGCTGGATAATAAACTTTTCGTTACTGCTTTTTTCATTTTTCAGTCGCCGCAGATGTACATTTACTTTCTATATATTTTATCCAGTATTATGGATTATAGAGTGGCCTCCCTGAAAGGTTATTATTTTCATCAACCAACTGACAGAAAGCAAGCTTATATAGTGAATAAAATACATACCATAGTTGTGCCATTATTCATGTTATGTTGATCTTTATGAGAATGAGCACAGAAATCTAAACAACATGTAACGCCAGAGAATGGTCGTCCGTTTGTGTTATGACCAATTCGACAATCCGAAGCTACTGCTTCGTATTTTGTCTAAAGAAAAAATAGTCGGAAGGATCCTTTACCATTTGTTTCATTATTAGTTGAAACATATCGTTCTTTACGTCGTGTAAAATGAGTTAAATGTCATTAAATCTCTCTTGTGCTTCTTACAGCGATCCGCCACCTTCCTTCATCGTTTTAGATGTTGAAACCAAGTTAGAGTGCAATAATGACTCTATTCCACGTTTTTTATTAGTGGCTATTTCATATCGATTTCTTCTTATTCATTGAATTTGGTTGATTATTTTGTCAATAGATAAGTTCGAATGGACTGGAAATAGACCACACATAAATCAAAGCACATACTTCGTTTTTTAAGAAGAGAGAAAAACAGCCAAAAATATTACATGAAAATGACATCTTCTTTTTAAGATTGTCGTCCCATTAAGAAGCAACTTCTAGGAGATTCTCAAGATTCTCCTGGGTTATCTAACTTAACCATTTAATAGCTGTCACAGGTATAAGATCTTATATATAGAATAACTGTAAATATTTGCGACGTATAAGAACTTATTTTTGAGACTAATAAAAAAATATTTTTAAAGGGTGGTGGCACTGAAGAAAACACTTTTTGACATTGTTGTGACCAAAGTGCTAAGGTTTAATTTCAAAATAAACTACAAAACTTCTACTATACCTACCATATTAGAAAAAGCTTCTGGGGCTAAAACCTTCAACAAAGGAGAAACATTTGATGACATGCTTTGAAGTACGCTTTCCATGTATTTTTCCTGAAATAAAAGAATTACTATATAATTATAACCTATTTCTTGCTAATAAAACTGATCTTGCAAAGAAAGTTAGGGGAACCTTATCTCAAAATTTTGAATTGGGTAGTGTTTCTGGACAATGGACAAAAAATAGTGTATCAAACCCCAAATTTTTTTCAGATTCAGATTATTTCAGAGATGTGCAAAACATTCCATCCAAAATCTTGAAGAAAACTAACAAAAATTAAAGTGTTAAAATAACGTCGTTATAAAGTTATGGTTATTATAATTTTAGATACATAAACACAATAGACACACAACATAATAGAATTATATTGTTCAGTATCTACAAAACAGAGTTTTGGTAGGCTAAACAATGAAAACAACTTACTTTACAAGAGTCTTGCATCCTGAACTTTCTTGGAGAAGTGCTTTTGGCAAATTTACACCCATCAAAGTACATACTCCATGAACAGCCAAATGTAAAAGAAGCACCTGTTGACTCTTCATCTTTTCCTTGACACTGGCAAGTTTTACTGGAACAGAAGAAGAGCAATAAATATTAATAAATGGTTGTGAATAGAGCAGTATGGAAGATTCAAATAAGATTATGTACGATATCAACAAAAGGTAATAGGATATCTTATACTAAACAATGAAACAGAACTATCCATAAACTATCCTTCCAAAAATACCTTCACTCAACATAAGATGATAGCTACAAAATTACCGCTACTTTAACCTAAATTTGCAAACAGAAAACTATCTATAACTATTAAATATTTATTAGAGGGCTGGTGCAACTTCATAAACATGTCAATATTTTTCCATAATGTTACTAACAAGAAAATATGAATATTTAACAGCTTTTGTGAATTTTCTGTAATTTAGAGAAGCAGCTTTGCAAAATGAAAATTTGAAAAAGACTGTATTTATATCCTGTCATAACTTATGTGAAATTAATTTTTGAGCCAAACCTTCCTGTTAGTTTTTTACAAAAATAAAATTACATAGATTACCTGTCATTAGTTCCACATCTTCTCCTAGTACAGTAGCCAGCTTCATTGAGGTTTGATGTCAAATACTCATACATTTGATCAGCATAATTTTCAGTAATTCCTTCCCAAGCAACAATAACAACAACTTGAACATTATGCTGGCAGGTGTGTTCCTCATGTTTTTTAACAACAACCAAATATTTTTCTTCTGGTCCTGTCCTCCTTAAGACCTGTAACAAACATAACATAACAATATTATAAAATTATACATTATTTAAATATTAATCCAGCTTCAAAATACTTGTGCTATGTTATTTCATTTAAAAAGATACAAATAGAAGATTTTATGACCATATAACCAAGGATATGTCAAAAATAAATAAATAAAATATGGTAAATATCTGAATTAGGATGCAACACCACTACACTATAAGCATTCAACCTTTTAAAGATTTCAATAAAGATTTCTGCCTTCAGCTTGTAAGTTTTTAGTTAACTTTCTGAAGTCAAAAGAGTTCCCTAGTCTAAAATGCCACAATTATCAAAATGTTCATTAAACTTACCCATCTTGCTAAAGGACAACCATCACCATTCTTTCCTTCTATCTGTGTTGCTGCAACCAAATGTATTTTTATTGCTTCCTTAGGGACATCATACCTACACGGAGAAAAATTAAATTAAATTTGTGTAAATGTGCAACATCATGTTTAATAAATGTGTCTTATAGAAAGCTTCATATTAAATATAAATAAAGATTTTAAGATTTTTAGGGAACTTTTTTTTTGATCTCATTGCACATATGGCAGATACAAAATCTTAAATTGTCTTTTTCACATAAAATTGTCGCATATAAGCTTTCATAATATGTATTTCTACCTTTTTGCCAAGTTGCAATGCAGAAGTTCTATACTTGGAGCACTCCCCAAATGTGTGTAAAAAGGAGACTTCTGCTGTTGTTCAACATCAACTAGAATATTAGGTAATAGAGTAATAAAAATAATTCTTTTACCAAATTTAGTTTTTGATACTTTAAATATATACTTAAAATTTAACATTTGCTTTTTACTTTTTAAAATAAAAAAAGTATAGAATTTGATTCCTCCTTTTATGTGTGCATAATTCATATCAATATTCACATCATTCCATATGGTCCATATGATAATTTAAAACATCAAGTATATGTCTGTAAAAAACTTACCTTTGCAACCACAACTCTGAATTTGAAACTTTTCCTTCTTTTCTCTTGTTTTACGAACTTTTGATAATTTCAAAGGAGTATTGGGTTCACTTGTACTTCTCCTTTTTAATGGGCTGACACAGTCTAGCGGAATTTTGTCCCATGTAAAACTTTGGAATGATGGTAAGTCTGAAAAGCCATCTTGCATTGCAGGTTTTACTTTTTTGTGCAGTTCACTGTTTGATTCAAAACGAGAAATTTTTGGCTCAACTATTTCTGGGGTCAGACGTCCTCCATTAGCCATTTTGAAAGGGTAATGAGTACTTTCATCTTTATTGTAAATAATTCCATTTGAATGCACCGAGGGTAACTAGAATAAAACAAATAAAATATGACCATATCAAGATGAGGTTCTCTATTAAGCGTACTTTAATAAATCTTACACAATCAAATCAAATAAAAACATGTAGACTCAATGAAGCGTGCTGTCATTCAAAACACTTAACGTGTTACGTCAACATCCCAATTAATAACATTTTGTTTCTCTGGTTTTATTAAAATGTCAAATGTTGCGCAATTATAATATTGATGTGGAAACTTTTTTTTATTAAATAGGATCTACAATGTTAATGCCTATTTTTCAATTGCATAAGAATGAAACTGCTACTTAATAATTTGAATCCAAAATATCTACAGCACCACCTTTTACAAAATAAATTGTACGAGGCCAAGTGTAGAATAGCATAATTTGTGAACCCAAACTTAATAACCTCTGACCATGATTAAAAATGTACTTTACATGTTAATAGTGATTAATTATGTATTTTTTGTAAAAAAAAAGAGATATAATTGTGACAAAGTTTTAAATTTAAATCTGTTTGCATGTAATGGTTTTTAAATAAAGTTGGTTTCATAAATAAATGGAACCAAACTTATGTAGTTAGCAAATATATATTATATGTTATAGTAAAATGAAACCCACCATTTTGATAAGAACCTTTATTTTAATGTATATACAGTATCTTCCCTGTTCAGTCTATTATTTTGTCAAGAGCACATGCAATCAAGTTTCTATCTCCTTTCCTTTAAAACAATTAAATGACAATTAAAATTGTGTACATAAACACAACAATAGTAGCAGTAAAAATAACCCATTCAAAAAAAAAACAATCAACTTAATACTCTTTTTATAGATGATTGTTCCACAAACAATATTTTTTGTCTAATTAGAAACATGAGACAGACAACAGTGTCTTGCTTGTCAAATGTGCACACACTTTTTTACTGTGACAACAATATATGCATATATAGCTACACACTCTACAAAGAGTAAATGCTTTTGGTTAGAATAATGTTGCTTAATTGCAATCTAAAAACATGTAGGATGAAATTCAGTTATAAAAATAAAACAATTATCTACATATGCAGTTAGCTAGCTAGCTAAAACAAAATTGACCAAACACATAACAAGAAGAATTAGTTTTAACCCAAACAATAAAAGCAATTTTTGAGTTGGAAATCAATGCCTTACTTTTCTTGGCTTTGCTTTAGGTTTAGGATTTTTTTTCTCTTTCAACTCTTTTTTTCTTGCAGATTGTATTTGCAAGATCAGCTGGCATTTTCGAAGCTTGCAGACTTGTTTTCCAATTGATCTGTTTACACAGTTATGACACGTTAGACAGTCCTTAGAGATTAAACAAGGTCCACAGATACCACATCGTATTAATCGTTTATATTCCTTATTTTTTAGAACAGGCTTATTAGTGATCAAATGTTTGTTGATCGCCATCGTGGTTAATTCACAAATAAATCTTGCGCAGAAAAGAATGTTGAATTCCCACGTGCGATAGTTTGTTTTGTCTAGCTCCGCAAAAGTAACCCGCATTCAGTTTATTTATGCACCCACATTGAGTTTAGAGAAAAGGAATTTTCTTTTTGAAGAAGAATGGTTGAAGAGTATTTTTTTCGACAAAAAGAAAAGCATTTTGTTTGAAGAGAGTAAATTATTTAACTTTTTTTGTTTGTACTATTCACTAAATAGAAGTATTTTTTACAAAGAAAAGTAAAGTTCAATCGGGGAAGCACGATGAGGGGCAAGAAAATTTTTAACAAATTGACCCCTAGATTGGCTAATACCTCTTTGATAAAAATTATACGAAATTCACAACACAAAATTTATTCCGTATTCCTAACTGGCACAACACGTTAGAACAAAGTTGACATTGTATTGTTGTCTAATATATATCTAGATATTATTAGGTTTCTAATTATTACCCTAAGCAGTCAAAAAAACGAGTCGTAAAATTTGATAATTTTGAAATCTAAAATAATGTTATATCAGGCCTGACTTTAGTACTGTTCTAATTTTAAAGCCATGTTTTTATGTTCATGCAACTTTTTATCCTGAGATAAAATTTTTTAAGGTAAGATTTTTTTGCTTTGTTTTTTTTGTTAAAAAGTGGTAAAAAAAGGGAAATTTTCAAAATAATTTCAAGGGAAAACAAAAAACCCCATTAGGAAGCTCTGGTAAAATAAGAATAGTGGGAATAGTGAAAGTCTGTACTGAATCAGAGATATTGACCGTAAAAGGTGAATTTTTTTACAAAAATGTTCTAACTAAGCGATAACTAAGAAACAGTGCTGAAGTCCATTATTATTGAACTTTAAAATTGACAATTCTGACGTTCGAAATTTATATGTTCATAATTAAACTTGGTGTTCTATATGGACTTCTACAGAGTTTTACGACTTTCACTGCCAAAATTTCGGTCTTAAAAACTACATTTTCCCAAAAAAAGCTGGTACTTGTAGAATTTAAACAGAACAAAAACAGTTAATGATAATAAGATATTTGCACATAAAACAAAGTGCACACTTGATATAACTCTCCCCTTGGGACTTATTCTTCTTAATAACTCTCTCTCTCTCGCTCACTTTAGTCAAGTACTTCCTAATTGAAGTAAAAGATACTCACATTTTTCATTTCAATAAGAGATGAAGGGACGCATCCATTCTTAACTAACTGCTCCTCCCAATAGGTGTGGTTTCCAGCCAAGAACGAACCGTCCAACGTCTTAATATTTAGCGGTGAAACTGGATTCCGATGACGGTAGGCACCTGTATCAAGTTGCTCTTTCATTTTGTTATGAATAGTCATTTCATTATTTTTGTTGTTGGTTATTTAACAACTAACCAGTTTTAATATATCTATCCCCTTGTTGTTCTACATACCCTAAAAACAGCAAGAAAATATATGTTATCCGGGAGGAATTCTCCAGGGAATATAGTTTTGGAATAGATCATCTTCATTTAATTGTAGTCATTAATTGTGGTGAAATATATTGTGAGTTTTGCTGAACTTATTACCGAATTTTTCATTTCGGCCACGAAAAAAATTCATATGAATAAATTATGCATTAATTCTTCCGTAATAATTTCTGTAATAATCAAGAGTCAAGGGAAGAACATCTTTTTAAGAAGAACAACTTTATCAGAAAAAAAATGCAGAATTTTTTTCCAAAAATAGAAGAACAAAATGACACCGAGTTCTCCTTATTCAATTTACTTTTGGGTAAAGAATAAGAACTGAATAGGGCTAAAATCTGTAAAATTAAATAACTAAGAAGACAGTGAAACTAAAGCCATTTTACATGATCTTTATAAAAAAAGTATCTTAAAGACAAACTAGCAGGTCATAAAGTAAACGCAGCGTCAACCAATAGTAGAGTAGTTAGAAGTCTATATATATATATGGTACAGAAAGGATACATATTGTTTCTTATAAAAAGTGTGTTTGTCAGGAAACTATATAGTAAGTCGCAACATGTAAACTCATGTTTAAAAAGGAAACCTATATTTACACTGGGAAATTGCTAAACCGTTTCTACTTGTCTAAATTATACGGACATTTAAATTACATCGGGGCCAGCCCGGACCGGACCTAAATTAGAACCCTTGAAACACTCGAGCACTTAGAAAAACAAATGCTTCGGACACTTTTAAGTTATTAACAAAATTTCTAGAATGCTTTCTTCCGTCATGTTTATCAAAGTTTTTCAAACTCTCCGAATGCATCATTATTATGTTTTTCTAAAACAAGAGTTTCAAGTCAAGACACAAAGCGAAAGAAAAATAAACCAATAAATAAACAAAAGAAACTTTTTTTTCTAAAAGCCGGTGTAATATCGTAATGTTTGCTTTTCTCAAGCTTCGAGTGCCGGCATATTTGTTCTATGACGTTTCCTTTTTAAATATAATACGTATTTTTTATAGGAATTATTTTTGAGGTTAAAAAAAACGTTTTCTAATATTTTTTAAAGAGTGTCAGATCTTGAGACGTTTGACAGAAATGCGCGGGCCTTGACAGTTTGATAAATTTGGGATTAACTAATGCCAGTTTTTCTTTATAATAAAGACGATTTCCAAATGTTATGTTATTAAAACCCAGACTCTTTGGCATGAGAAGTCTAGAAAAACTAATCTCTGAAGAAATCTGCTCTCTGCAGATTTGCTCTCTGCAACCTCAAAATTAAAACAATGCAAGATATTTTGTCATGAAACGTTTATCACAAAAAGCTTTAGCCAGAAATCGGTCATTATAGGTACATCAATAATCGACAATAACAAAATCTTCCCCAAATCAGAATCGTCGTTGTAAGAATTAAAAAAAAATAAAAACAATAACCATCTGTAAGTTGCAATGCTTCTTGAGTAATATTATAAACAAATGAATTTTGTTGAAAAGCACAGCACTCAGCGAGTAAGCAAGAATGTTCAATTAAACAAAAAATGGACAGCATTCTATACATATAAAACACATGCAAGCAAGTCAAAACATGATAAACAATAAAACAAACAACAAATATATCGCACAAAAAAACAAAAAGAGGCACATGTTCTCTCTATTCTCTCGCTTCTCGACTTAATTATGATTTAAGCTGTTTGTAGGCTCCACAAACTTGAACAAAATTAACCAGGCACGAGGCTCCACTTTCAATGTTACTTTGCCTTTCTGAAAAGTCATAATGCAACAACAAGTGGTTAACAAATCAAAATACAAACTCTATAATTTTAAACTAATACAATACTCTAACCTCTCCCCCTCCTGTTTTACACTTCTCATCGTATTTTATGTTTCTTACATTATGAACAGCAAACCAATTCCCTATTTAAAAGAGCCTGCTGTGTGCTGTTGTACATTTATATAATCAATGAGAATTATTATATAGAACACAAACCCACAAGCACGAAAGCTCTCTAGTTGACACTAATTCCTCTCATAAAACAATCTTGTAAGTGATCTACTAAGGCAACAACCAGTATCCCATTATTATACACAAGAGAACTCAACTACATTCTAGAATGTCAAATATATGCCAATCAACGTTCTTTAAGAACGACTTCGATGTTTGCTGTTTCTTGTTATGAATACAAGATTTTTTTGTTTTGTTTTTAAGAGACACCCTCCGTTGCGGATACTTAATTGATGAATGAAATTAGAGAAGAGAAAAGATAAGCGTGTTCTCCGTCGCATTGCTTTTTTAACATAATAGTTGTTCAAGATGAAAAGGTTAAAGATGTAAACGTAACACAAAACGAAGCTCTATTTCATTAACAATAATCTTTCCGATTTATTACTCAGAATTTTAAAAAAGAAAAAAAATCTCTACTGGAACAAAAGTCACGATTTTTCGATTGCAAAAGGAAGCAGTTCCTCTTTTAAAGTAATGCCAGCTACGAAGTCAAACAAACTTAGTAAGACGGTGGTTACTTGAAATTTTATTTCACCCCGAAATGAAAACCTCTTTTGCAAATTCAATTCTCCTAACTATCTCCGAAACGGTAGCTAAGAGAAATGACTTTGCCACTTTTATTTCATTTCGGGGCAAAATGGAATTTCACGGGAACAGCCTCTAACTTCAAAGAGAAGAATTTTTTCAAAACCCAGTGTTGTGTTTACGTTTTGACGTCGTATGCCGGCTGGGCACACCACTAGACATGCCTGCCTCAAGACATAACGTTTGTTATTTTTATCAAAAATGTAAAGAAAGCCAATTTGATTGTTGTTTTTTTTCCTAGCTTCTTCGTAATGTCTTCTGTAATTGCACCGAGGGATCAAGACCAATTACAATTTCTTCTTTTTTTAATTACCGCCACATTCTCAGATTGTCCACAGTCTTTTGATGCACACGTCATCTACGAAATGTTTTTTAGATTACCACTTAACATCACACACAACTC
>JAUEKX010072903.1:0-13011 GCA_031834005.1 Dendronotus venustus
GGGGAGTTTGCCGGGTGGGAATTTTCCTAGACTCGTGATTAGGATTGTTTTAATAAAAGGTTCAACTTCTGCGACACCATAGAGATCGTTTTCGTTATTAAGAAGACTTAAAAATGGATGCACTCACGAATGGGACAAAAAAGGTTAAATTCTTTGGTAATTTTTACAGAGAGATCTTTAAGTTGCTTGTGTTTTATTTCTATTTGTTTCAACTATTTCAAAATTGCCTTGTTTTTGTATTCAATCTTTCTGTGATTTCTCAAGAATTATTTGTAATTATCGAATAAAATGAGGCTTTTAATATGTCTGAGAGAGGTTTGAAATACAAAAGTTTTCTCGTCCCCCATGGGCGACATTTTCCCACTTCCTTTTGTCCTTCCACAATAAATCTCATACCGCGATCTCTGATGCTAAGGGAGTTTAAAGCATTTTAGCAGCTATTTGTAATACAGCACCTGTAATGCAGGCAAGAATGCAGCTGTTTTTAGGATAGCCAGACAGGAAGAAAAAATTCTTTACTGTTTAAGGTGGAGCCTTTTTTTCTTCTCAAACAATCCAAGCAAATTTTCATTATTTAAAAATCAGTTTGGCATTTGTTATACCTTATTTCAGATGGAAACAATGCAAGTTTGATATTTATTTAATGAATATTAAAAGTCCCGAATTGATTTTTCACATTAAATTCAACTTCATCTGAAGTCAATTTTTGAGTTTGGTTACCGAAAGATAAGATGTTGACTGATTTGGTGCCGGTTTTTGGCAAGGAAAGCTGTTCCCTTGCCTCTTTACTTATGTAACTAACTTTGTTGGCTACCGGTGTCGAAAAGTAGACGTAAATTTTCACAGTTTTTCTTGTTCATTGAAGAAACTTTAGCTCTAGCCGTTTGCAGTAAAGCCGAACCGAATTTTGATAAACTGACCATTCCAGTAGTTTTTTCCGCACCTTCAGATTTTTTTCTGAATTTTCTCAAAGTTTGAATTATTCTCGAAGTTTGAATTATTCTTAAAGTTCCGTTTTTGAGAAAAGACACATTCTCTACCATAGTCTACCATTGCACTTTTGGCATTTCCAATTTCTTTCGACATTTTGAAGCAGAATGTCTCGTTTTCATACACAGAACACATCTAGATTTTCTGATTAGAATTTTTATTCTTACTTCTGCTTTTAATTCTAATTTCACAGTTCTTTGAAAAATGATTACGTCGGCAAAAAATACATATTAGATCATTTTATTTTTAAATATTTTGTTTAGCTGATCGTTTTTTGGTAGGTTTTCAGTTTTTCCAAAGTTTCCTTTTCCACTATTGGCTTGTGCACTGAAATTTGATCCCTCGAAATATTATCATCGAATTTCCGAGAGAGCACTAACTTAATGTCTTGAGGTAGTTTGGTCATAATTATAGGAATTAACATTGTTCCGTAATTTGCATTACCACAGCCTATACAGGGTGGTTCACAGGAAATACTGTTGAAAACAATAAATTCTTTTGTTTTTAACAGTATTTTCTGTGAACCACCCTGTAGTGCATCAAGACTTCTATAAAGTTCTCAACCCTTTGATGTGTTTTGCATCAATTTAATCTAAATCTAGCAGTTTTTGACATGGGATGAAGAACTTGCTTATACCAAATCGTTTTTCTAGCATATCTTAATAACTTCCATTGCTAAGTTGCAGTCCTTTTCGAAGAACCTCATCAGATAAGTAATTCATTTTTTCAATAGGAGAGAGTCCTGGATGTTTATCATCGCCTCTGTAAAGGATTGTTTAAAACTTCCAGCCACTCCATTGGTTCCCCAGAAAAAGCTTTTGGTTCAAAACGAGGGAGCTTAAATCATTTTTTTTTTTAATATTATTCAAACTAGCACCTCATCTAATTTGTTTACGCTAATTATTTACAAACTTTCTTCAAACTTCTTATAATAAATCCGATACGGTGGACCAAAATGTTCTGGAAACAATAAATAAACGCTAATAAATCGACTATAGACCTGTCCGTTTGAGTTCTTCGGTGCAACTAACTAAAAATAAACTAAGTACATTACTATCTTTAAAAATCGTACATCGCGTGCTATTCACGTGATTCATAAAATATATCACATGGGGATAATAGCCTCGTAAACTCCCCTCGGGTTATATTTCCAAGTAGCAAAGCGCTAAGCGTACGTATCGAAGCGACACAAAATGCCGAAGGGTTGACTGATGTACTTGAATGGCGATATCTTATATCTGATATTCTTTGGAATTAAATCCAATTTGTATTTTTCTAGTCAACTGGTGGTGATGATACTGGTTGTATCGAAACATTGTTTGTTTTTCAAAAGGATTGCGTTTTTATTTAAGATTAAAATTTCATATTCCTGTATTAGGCCATTAGAGAACACAATAATTGTAATCATTATTTACAGCATACAAACGCTTATCAAAAGTTCCAATTCCTAAAACAACAACAAATATTCATTCTACAAAATTAAATAACACAAAATATGTACGACAAAAAGAAGTTTACAATAAAAAAGATTTTTTAAGCAACCTTTTTCACAGAATGTATCAACCGACTTTACCATCGATTACCAGGCAATGAGAAGTATCTAAATCCTTTTTTGGACAGCTAAAGATTCCTTGCTTGATGAACCCTTTAAAAAACTTTTTTTACGTTATCAGTTCGTTCTTAAGGCATCTTTCAGTAAAGTCACTCTTCAAATCGGAGAGATTTTTTTCATCTCCACTCAAACGGACTTTCTCTTCACCAGCTCTCTGTGTTTCATCGGCTGACAATATATAGTTAGAACTCCCATTTGTAATGAACGCGCCGCTTAGAATATTAGCAACCTGTTGGCTTGCTCTCCACTCCCCAATCTTCTGGGTAAAAATGTTTTTGAATTTCGACTCCTTCTCTCGGTACCGTAAAATTGACGTTGCTAAATAACAAAGACGGAAGAGGTTTTTCAATCAGGCGACAAGGAAAAGTATGGTATTTTCGATAATTCATAAAAAATACCCATGACTCAGTACCTAATCGAACACAATTATCGAACCAGTTTCGCCGATACACCATCAAATCACCACGAGCAGTATCTCGAACCACACGATAAGTACCGAACCAGTATCGATAATAAACCTGGATGTTCCTCTTTTGGAGTTCATTGTAAAGCGCTCGCTCTTTATTGGAGGATTTCAACTCAGAATAAATTAGTCCAATATCAAAGTCGTTGTCCCATGCTAACGGCTTCTTGTGTCGCAAGGCTCCCCACAAACTGAAAAGAAAATAATGAAAACTTGATACATTCAACTCAAAGGAACAGCGTGTACTAGGTGTTTTTATATTTAATTAGAACCATTGGCTTTTTATAGAGATTATTATTATTATTGATTATTTTATATACTTTTTACACACCTGGTAAAGTACAGAAAGGCAGACGAAAAGCTTTGTTCTATATTTTATAATATATATATACATATAGTGAAGTTGAATATCAAGTACCACGAGTTAATAAATGTAATATTGAACAAGGACACACAATATACCGGTATACCAGAAAATAAATTATACTAGTTTTATTTAGTTTACTTAAGCGCAATCAACTTGTGTAGTGCTGGTTCTCAGGTGATCGAGTTTATAAATACAAATAAAAATCAAAAAACCAAAATATCGTTAAAATAAGACATATTGCTAGTATCTAACCCGTTATTGAGTTTCACAAGAAAGCCCGTTCCTAATGCAAGGTTTTATAACTGTCTTTTTCTAGGGACTTTTTTTATCGAAGAAAACCAGATGACAACGTGCTATGGAGGCGTATAACTGTTTACTTTTTATCTGGAGTTTTCGGCTACTAGGAAGCTCTGCTATTGGTTAGACTATTTTTAACCTTTTTTTACCAGAATGAACCTTTAGATTTAATGTCATATTTTGTGATCATGTACGACGTTATAAGATACGCATAAGTGTTAGTAAGTAGACATCTCCAGACCGATTATTGTTCCTCGTCAAATTAAACGGCATCCTTATCAAAACTTAGGGATTCAAGCATGAAAATTTTTTTTTTTGGTTTATTTAAGAAACTCAGTAATAGAACAACACTGCAAAATATTTCTTCTCAAAAATATCTAGATTCAAAGATATGGTTTCACCTCGTTCTGTACGATCAACGCTTTGTTACCTGTAAATATAATCCGAAGGGAGTTTACGAACGGAGGCTAATATCCGCAAGTTAACATATAGCCTGCGACTCTGGATTTCGCATTTGATGGCTCAAGATCTGGAACTTAATGGAAATAACTTTTGATACAGGCATTTTAAGAGAGTGACTTTTTTTCATTTGCTGTCAATATTATGAATACTTTTGATAACTCAAATAAAAAAGATTGGCACGAGTGAATCCCATTGACTGTGAACATTTGTAATTGACAAACAGATATTTTTGCATTAAAGTCGTCCACCACACAATTGAATTGTTGAACACAGAGGCGGATCTGTGAATCTTAGTGTTTCTAAACAGATAATTTTCATTTTGCTCGCCTACCCATGTTTTTACCGACCCTCTAGATTCGAAAAAATTAACAACATAAATATATGAGAAAGGCACTCCTGTACTTTTGTTTTTTTTGGTCACAGTCATATAGATATTGCTAACCCATCCGGCACACGACATCAGAACGACGCCGTTAAAACATTGTTTTTCTACGTTGTAACAACGTCCAAATGACGTCGTTTTAACGTTTTGTACTGACTGAGAAAGAAATTGGTTGGTTAATTACCTGCCATAGACGAGAAAATATGTTAGGTTTACAGCCTGGATTGCTTCTCTAGTGTCATGGGCTAGTGCGACCAGATCTTTCATTTCAACTTCTGGTGTCTCGCAGATGTTTGACAATGGCCTGTTGTACCATGCCCAATTCTTGCCACTCAATGATACGTACAATGCCAAAGAGAAGATGATAAAAATGACATAGACATATCTCGATCTTTTCACTCGACACCTATCTAACATCTTTTCAATGCATTAAAAATATCTAAAAAGAAATAAATTATTTTGAGACCGGTTGACCAGGGTTGTGTTAAAGTAGCTACTAATTTTTATAATTTTTTTGTATTATTTTCAGAAATTTACACTCTTTTTTATTAGAATTTCTTTCGTGGCCCGATTTCCCAAATTTTAAGCATTTTTTAAAGAATACTGCTACGATGTGAGTTTTCACATGGCACAGAGCACACACTGCGTTTTAAAAAGTGGAGGGTCCAAATTATAAAGATCCACTCACATTCCCACATTCACTGCATCCACAACCATAGTTGGGAAGGAGCAGAAAAAGGTTTTAGTTTCCTAGACTGTCTAGATGGTTGAAAATAACGAAATTTTACCAATTTTCCCGAAGCAAATCATAATGACCGGGTAAGTCATGTGACGTGTTTCAACCAATAAATATCACTTAAGGTGATAAGGGGAAAGAAAACGACAATAATGGTCACACTTACAAAACCATATTTTCTTACTTTACGGTTCAAGTTTATATAGAAGTGTGTGTGTAATTTCCATTTTTCTCTCAGTTTGTGACGTATTAGCATACCCCAGATAACAAAATAGCTAACCTTATTATTTTCCCCTTGATATTTCTACTAATTTTATTTATTATTATTTAATTTTCTATAATTTTATTCCATAAAAATAGACATAATTAATTGAATATAAAATTTCTGAAAACACAAGACCTTTTTTTTCTTCATCTAAACATGTTCTAGATCGACTGAGACACAGTCTATGAACGTGACACGAAATTAAAAGGACATAAAGAAGGATTGTGGTAGTTGAACAGACATTCTGTTGGGACGCTCGTCTGAGTGAAGCTTTTAGGGAGAAGTGGCAAAAGTATCATCCCCTAATTGCAGATCCTCGGACGCAGTATCCAGAGTGGAACGTGAAGCAGTGCACTCTTGTAATGGGAGTACTTGGAAGTTTTAGGAAAGAATGATTAAAGAACTACGAAATCTGTGTTTTACAGACGAGAAGTGTCTAGATCGGGCTATTGCGGATAGTCAGAGGGCTACCCTTTTGGGTAGCGTTAGGGTGATAAAGAACCACCTTGCTGAGTAATACTTGAATGAAACGCAAGACTGTTACAGTTAGGCCTTCTTAAACTCTCGAAGGTAAATCTACTATGGCAAGTAAGGAGAGAACACAAGGTGTATTTGGAATTGGGGTCAAGGGCTATTAAGCCGACTCATGTGGCGGGTTTGTACGCATGGTGGAATTTAATTGTAACGGGGTGTGAAGGATATAAGTTGAGCCTTGGCAGTGGGTAAGGGCACAGCCAGGGAATTACGCAACTGTATCCTTTGTCGTGGTTTCTTATGCGATACTTAAAGTGAATTTGGGGTGTCACTCTCCCACTGTCCCCTTTGTTTGTAATAGACTGGGGCCAGTGGAAGGGCTTACGGGGTCATTGTCTACTTGACAATCGAAGTCAGTGCCGGTCCATGTGTCCCTCCCCATGGCGTGCCGATCCTAATGTATATTCTTATACGCCCGCAAAGTAGTAGAAACGAAAGCAAGGTAAAGCATGGGGATCGCGAATAGAACCAGCACTACACAAATCAAAGTGTAGAGATCTGAATTAAAAAGATGATTAATAAAAATAATGACAAATCAGAACGAGATTTAGGGCGTCACTATCATCTGCGAAGGAGAGTGAAAAGACAACTATCTTGTCCACGCTCTTATTTATATAAAGAACATAAGACTCAAATTTCATCGAAAAATAAGAACAACCTAAGGCTCAATGTGTATTTATCAAAAATAAGAATAAGGCCAGACTGATTCTTTTCGTAAGGATGATTACTGTAAAATATTACATCAAATAAATTAAGATATCATGCATGCAAAAGTGAAATGTAAACTTGTGCTTTAGTTTTAATTGCTTTGCAAAACAAAATTCAAGTGATAAAAAGAAGATTTACCAAGCCAAATTATATTTGAAACATCGAGGCTAAACTTTGATTATTTGGTTTTAAGAAAGGATTTTGTTAAGACCAAAAAAGAAAAATTGAGGCTGAAAATTATCAAAAAAAAAATAAGAACAGCCAGCATCGAGTCTAATTTTTACTGGTTCTTATAAAAAATACGCGTAGGGTTTCTAGTAGGTTATTGTTTGCTCTCCTCCACATGTGTTTGCCAATCCTCTAGATATACCTCATCGCTCGATTTCATTTCGTTTTCGTTTGACGCTGAAATTTCCTTTGAAATGAAGAACATATTCTTTATGATTACACAAAAGTAGAATTACTTTACAAAGCAGCAAAAACGTTAAAGCAACGTTATTATGACGTCATTTCAGCGTTTTGACATCGTATCAACGTCCTCTCGACGTCTTTCCAGCGTCGTTTCCTCTTATTATAATATAGTACTTAAAGATCTTTTACATTCTCCCAGATACAAACTGATAAGCGCAGAGGAGAGCGATTCTTTCTCAAAGTTATTAGCTCCAGTAGTAAATCTCGATAGAAGTTTTATTTTCTTTATAATACTTGTACTTTGTTCTAATAAAATTGATAAAAGTGTAGCATAGTTTAGCAGATATTTCCAAGCTATTTTCTTCTTGCATTGCTTCCCGGAGGTGTTTGTCTGACACTCAGCTCCTTCTATCAAAACCTAGTAGCCACGTACCCCTTTTAGATCTAGACACTGATGTAATATGGTTGGATTTCTACTCTGAGAAAAAAGGAACATATGTTTACAAACAATTAAGATGTATCTGAGAAACGAAGAACGAAAGATTAACAAAGAAGAAGGTGTATCCCGCAAAATGAACAATGAAACTCCCAGCAGCCTTTACAAAAAGAATCCCTCTCTATCAATCAGACACTTTCTTACTAATTATGTGCATTTGATAATTTATTTTGTAAAACCTGTATGAATAGACGAGTTTTAGCTAGAGCAGAGGGAGGACAGACCAGAACAGAACAGGCGCGGAGGCAGAAGAGAGACAGGAGAGATGCAGAAGTAGAAGGAGAAGAAGACAGAGTGAAACAGTGGAGACGGAACAGAGACTGGAGATGGAGACGGATATAGAAAAGTAGAAAGAGACAGAGCGACTGTGAGAAAGAACGTTATATATACCTTTTAATTTTAGTTAGGTGATTGTACCAGTTTGGGAAGAAAAGAAAACAAAAGAAAAGACTTCTTCAAAGCATGAATCCTGAGTAGGCCTTGGAGAAGCTGAACTCGCTGACTGTAAAGATAAGTATAGGTTTCTTGATTTTCCTTTAAAGATCAAGTGGAGGTTCTATTAGAACTTTGTTCTTATTAGAATCCCCATGTACTGTGCGTCACCTTGAATATCTCTAAGAAACTAAGAGACTTGCAAGTGGTTGATTTTGGCCATTCTCCCGAGCCAAACGCACGACAATAATATAAAAAATTTAAACGAAGAGATTGTAACATAATCAAAAGTCTTTAGACTAGAGCGTTAGCATTAATTAATACCACACTGCAATCCTTAAAATTATACTGAGTGAACATAATAAGAATAAGCTAATATGGCTGCCTTCCAAATTCCCAATTTTGATTTTCTTTCATACACTGAAGGAAAAGAATTAGATCGATGAATATACACAAAACACAAAAGCCAACACAAAAACAGCACAAATGCAGTTACAAATAATGAAATCCCACAAATTGAAATAACGTATATATACTTGTAATGTTTGTCTTTATCTGTGAGCTAAGAAATAAGACAGATCATCACTATCAACAACGAACTTCAACAATCAAAATATTTTTATTCTAAACAAGAGTATGTCACATAAAAAAAGAGCATTTGAAAACATTAACATTTACATACAAGCTTATCTTTTGTTCTGCTTTGAAAAGAATGCTTTCAGTGGAACTAATTTTAAATTAATTATTATGAGAACTTTCATTGTTATGATAAACAACGATTTTCGCGCCATTTCAAACTCATCAGCGAGAGGTCTCTTTCTTTCGCTCGATAAATGAAAATAATGAGACAACTAGACAGCTGTAAAAAGTAATTTCTCACAAATCAGTGCGAAAGAAGCGTAAAATGGCGAAAGAACAGAGGTGTACTCTTGGAATTTTTATAACTTGTTATGTTATTATTATTTGTCAGTTTAATTACGTTTATTTGCTCTCTAGATACTAAAGTAATAAAAATCTTTATATGTTAAAAAATATGCTGGAATCTCTTTAAAGAGTTTACCCGTAATTATTTACGCGCAACGAGATATGCAATAATACATAGTAATGATAAAAAAAACAAAAAACAATAATGTCATGCCAGTTCATTTAATATAATAAGAAATATTATAATTTCGTATGTATTGTATTAAATGCATGGTTACAGTATACCAAGTTTAAAATCGAAATAGAAAAAAATCGATAACATTTTCTTCGCACCTATTTATTTTCTAAATACGTCTGTTTTTCGCGCAATAGTTGAACTAACTTCCTATCTTCCAAGGGAAAAAAACTTGTATCTAATTACTTGGATTAGCAAACTCCAAAAAATCAATAATATAACATTAGTAGAATGGCATATTCATAATAAAAGAAAGATCTGGTTCTTACCGCACATATCATGCTAGCTCATGTGTTCCAAATGTAGGCTACCATAGTATATATATATATATATGGTAATTCTAACTCCTATAATTCGAAAGATCGTTTAAATCGAACAGATTTTTCGATACCTTCAGAGTTTACCAGTAAACACTGGAACTGGAACTCCTATAATTCGAAAAAAAACTCGTGTAATTCGAACAATTTTGAGACCCCTGGAGGATTCGAATTACATGAGTTCTCATGATATTCGTCACGTGATGTAAACATTACAAAACGCGCGCGGCAGTCATATTGAGTGGCAAAAAAATATAAATGAAACTGAAAAAAAAGAAAGCCTTTTGCATATAAAAATGTAGAATAAAGTTCAAGATAACAAAAAAAAAGCGACCTGAGTATTACCAGACATTGTCTGTGGACTGCTATGAACTTAGATTACGACCAATACTTTCTCGAGAAAAACTATTTCGAGTTGACTGAATGTTTCGAACGCTGGCTTGATGTGAACTTTGCAAATTTCTACTCTTACTTGATAGATTACCCAAGCTGCTATACACACACACTAAAGCCAAAAAGTTTGTCAAAAGTCTACCTACTCAAGAGAAAAATATTTGCAACAATTTGGTAACAGCCAGAAAATGCTTACAAAATCTCCAAATATTATTATTATTATTATTCAATATTTAAACAGGATAAAAACTTCAGTACTTACATTCTGTATCTACAATATATACAAGTAAAACTGCTTTAGTTTGTCCTGTGTCAAAATGATAAAATATATTTATAAACGAAAAACAAAAAGAAAGAATATGAGTTATATATATTTAATGTAAAAGATTTAAAAGGGTTAAAAGATTAGAAAATCAAAATTTGTGACTTTTGAGAAGACAGCGAAACTCAGATGTCTTTTGTTTCGCTCTGATCTCTAAAGGTAAAAAATTAAATAATTTAGCAGCTCCAAAATAGAACATGGGTTCACATAAACTCTACTGGGGAAATTTGTCATGCACATTGTAACTGCATAGTTGGTTTAGCCCACCAGTCATCAAGTGGAATTCAAACCCTTGTCAAGTGTTAATTTGTCAGATGCCAAAAATAAAATGAATAATGAACAACATAACACTGAACACTGAACAAAACAAGCATCCTTTTGAAAATATTCCACCCCCTACAGCCAATGAAAAAATATTTTTCAAATCTCTGGATGATTCAAACACCAGAAGTTCTGTACAGTTTATACTATCATTGGTTTCTCTGTACAGCGACAAGTTTGTACCTTTGTTAGTTAAAGTTAATTATAAATCGAATTCTTTTTATTATGTGAAAAATGAAAGACCATGAACTCATTTTGCACTGTAACAAAGTATTTGATGACATGACAATATCTCAAGATGAGATATTGATAGAAGAAAATACAAAGGAACAATCAAGGTCAAATTTTTGGTTTCGATTAAGAGCTGGTATAGTAACAGCAAGTAAATTCAAAGTCGCTAATTATGAGTATTTGTTACCCAAGTGAAAAACAAATTTTCTTTAAAGCAACTGATTATGGAATAAAAAAGAGATTTACATCTCTGCTATCCTACCTCGACTCACAAGCAAATGGTTTTCAAGAGAAGTTCAAGTTCAAGTTGCCAGAAATATTAATTAAGAGTCACATCAGGAAAATAAGTTAACTTTATCATGTTGCACTTGTAATGAAATCGAAAACTGAAATACTGTCATTTGTTTCAACGAAACTTGTATCATCAAAATTTTCCATTTACAATGTTTTGGATTAGAACAAGAACTAGAAAGAAAATGATTTTGTCCTTACTGTAGCAAAAAGAAAACCAGAATAAAAGATTAAAATATTTTTAAAAGCATACGAAAATAGGCTCAAATATGCTTAACTTTCATTTCTATTTTCTAAAGGTTTACCAAACCATGCCCTACAATTATAATTAACTTCAATTGATATTCAGGCCTATTTTTTTGCACATTAATTTTTTTTCTGAAACAATTTCTTGATGAGGTAGCAATAATTTTGAACGATATCTGAGCCTCTTGATATGCTTAAAAAACAACATGTATATAATTCGAGTGTAAAATATCTTTAGGGGAAGAAAAATATAATATAGAAATATATATATATAATAAATAAATTCCTTCCCCTTATCCTTCCATTATCACTTTGTTTCTGGTCATAACACGTATATACTTATTCAAGTTATAAATTGAAAGAAAGAACCTTTGCTCCATCGATTACTACAATTTAGAGCAACATAGCTTTTTCCATATAATTCTTTATTGTTACCAATAATTCTTTATTGTTACTCTTGTCTTCTTTGTAATGAAGTAATAAAAAGAGTATAATAAAGTTGTTTTAATTTTTTTGCCGCTCAATATGGCCGCCGGGTGTAATTTCGTAATGTTTACATCACGTGACAAATATCACGAATTCTATTGGAATAACAAACATCATTTTCAATATTTGTATATATTTTAAATCGCCTGATTTCATTGGCCGTTATTTTTAACTGACGCCAGTTATTGTAGTAATTTTTCTCTTTTGAGCGGCGGTTTTCCACTTCAACAAAATGGAAAGGAAAAGCAACTGAATGTACAGAGTGAAATCTCCAATTAACGGACACTCTAACAGGCGAACACCTCTGATTAGCGGACACTTTGGTCATACACCGGCGCGTTTTCTAGTCAAATTCTCATATAAAGGTTTCTAAAAAGCGGTCACTCAATTAGCGGACGCTCTAATTAGCGGACAATATTTTTTGCACAAAAGAGCAAAAATGGCCTTTATTTCTCTCCAATTAGCGGACAATCCAAAAAAATTAAAAGTGAACGAATAAAATTTTTTTGTCAAATATGCTTGTTAAAACAAAAAAAGTTTGTATTAATTATTTTTTGTTTGTTTTTTTCGCTGCATGTTAAAAAGTTAAAAAAAAGAAACTTTCGAGAGAATTTTCACCTAAAGGATGCCTTTTAAGGGGGGCCGCTCCCCTTAAAAAAGCATAAAAAAAAAAAAAAAAAAAAAATTTGGTTCAAAGTCTCCTAAAACGAAAATTTATCCAAGAATATTTTCCTGAAAACAGTTTTCAATTATCTCATTTAGATATAGAGATATATAAGTTTTAAGGTAATAGGGTAGTGAAAATAAAGAGAAAATGTAGAGAAAATTGAAAAAGAAAAAAAAAATTTTTGGGTTTATTTTTTTCTCAGTACCCTCCCTTCAAAATAACATAACTTTCCATCTAATTGGCCTTTTTTAATACGGTTTTTTGCTTTTGGAGCCTCGAGCATTGGTCTTGAATTTACACGCAAAAGCGCTACCATTTTTCAACAACAAACCCGCTCAAAATTCAGTTTGGTGGAGAGGTGCGTTAAAGTGGTAATACTGTGAATATATAAAGTTAGATAAAAGAAATAATGGATAATATGAG
>JAUEKX010073123.1:1703-13004 GCA_031834005.1 Dendronotus venustus
TAAGAAGCATTTTTTTACCGGAAAACTTACGAGTAGGAGATGAAAAAAATTAAGAACATTTTTACTACTACATTTTAGGCTGTTTCTAAGCTTTGAAACCTCATTACCTTAAGATAATTTCCTTAAGGGCACAAATATTTGCGGAATAGATTAAGAATATTTTTCCGAGAATGAGACGAGCCACTTTCCTAATAAGGAAATGCTAATAAAACTAATTAAAAAAAACTTCTAGAACTTTTTTTAGGTCTTTCCCCTGGTTTCCTTAACACAAAAGCGTGTAAACATATTTTGTTTTATTCATTTTACATCGCAAACAACAATCTTTTTTCTAACTTTGCTTTCTTCCTCAGTGTTTGGTTAGGTGAAAAAAAAAACACTACTAGCTTGAACTATTCGTGATTTCATACACATTCACTCACTCACTCACTCACTCACTCACTGAAATACAACCAAACGTACGTACTAATTGAAGTAGCAAAAAAGTAAATGTATTTTTCTACATTTATTTCTTTAGGTCTCAAGGGAGTTGTGTAGTTCTTGACCTATAATTCATTAACTTCTTTTTCTCGGACAAAAAAATTGTGAAGGAATCTCTGTTTATTGCCTAACAAAGAAAACTGATTAATTTTTAAGTACTTAAACGTTTTTCCAATTGTCATGGAAACGCTACGTTGGTTGCGATATTAATACAAGAAAACGAAAAAGCTTTTTTTCTTTAGCGCTAATAAGAAGTAAACGAGAAAAACCATGTAACTATAGCAACTGTGATACAAATAGCGAGCAAATAACTCGTAACCAAGAAACCGTCTTGGGTAGCAGTAAACAATAATTTTTTTTTTCTATTACTTAAAATTGATTCTTAATATATTTTTTTCACGCCACAGGTTGTCCTATTAAAACTACCCGGATACGCTGCACTTCCTTCACCATAATCATGACCGATGAATGATTCTTATTTCTTATGGAGAGCCACAAAGGAACTATTGGGATTGAAAATTGTGGAGGAAAAGTTCAAAAACATGAACAAGTACGAGCTTGTATACCGTAAATCTCCGAAGAAGATTCTTATCCAGATCCTTAAGCTTATTCTTATCCAGATTCTTATCCAGATTCTTATCCTTATATCCTCACCCAGATGCTTATTGAACTTTGTCTCAAAAGGGGCGCTTATTCATTCTCTTTGATGGTGGCGCTTATTTGTACGAACTTCACTGCAAGGGTGTCAAACGTGAAGCAGGTGATCTCGTTATCTTGACTAAATTTTGAATTAAGCGTCCATTTCTTAAGATGGAAGTGGTGAGCGCTTACTCGAGGGGGCACTTAGTTAATAGTTTTCTCGATAGAGTGGGGGTTTATTCAAACAGGTGGCTTATATAAGGAGAGAGGGGGGATCTTCTTGCAGAATACATCAGTATACCTGATTCTATAGATATTTTATCTATCAGTTTGTTTGTCTACCTTTCTATCACTTAAAAGGTGATTTCTTTCAAATGCTTTTTTAATAGAAAATGAGTGACTTAGAAATGAGTTGGCTGTAAATAAAAGAGACTGTGAAAAAAAACTGAACAAGAAAAAACGCAAACGTTTAGTATTAGACAAGCACTAATTAAATTTTCCAAAATTGACCAAAAATTTTCGATGGTCATTGTTATATATATTAAATATCCAATATGCGAAATTCAATTCAATTATAATGTTGAATATCTCCAGTAGTTTCGCAGTAGCTTTGCGAAATCGAAAAAAAACAAGCAAATCATAATAAAAACAGCGAATAGGTAAAAAGCCGACATTACGTTCCGCAAGACTTACCAGCCAATTTTGAATTTTATTTGGAATTTTGAGTTATCTGTTTTGGTGGTACAAACAGTATTTTACCCAAAATTGGCAGATAAATAAATAAACATCTAAATGATCTTTTGAAAAACAAAACACGGAAATCTCAGTACAGGGAATATCATTTCAAAAATGCATGTGTTGACTGGAATATATCTTTAATGTATAGGACACAGTAGACATCCAAAGGGTAATTTATCGATAGCCAGAGAAGCAGAGGAAAGTTTTATTTTTGATGAAAAGTTGACTAAAAATATATATTTCCTGTAAAACTTCTCTTTAAGATAAAATTCATAACTTTTACAATTTTATTGCTTAAACTGCTTGGCCTCGACACAATCCACACCTGTATCGACACTGTCTTCGTACATAACTATTTGTGCGGCATTGGCTCTTCCAGTAATTACATTTTTCCATGTTTGACAAGTCTTGACAAGAGCCTATTATAAACAGCATAATAAGAACAGAACTTGTTTTTTGTAGCAATACGAACACATTCTGAATACCCAAGGATACATTATTAAATTTCTTAAAGGATACATTAGATCATAAATCACAACACCAAGTACTTCCCCAAAGGCTTAATTAGAGTAGTATTTCCCCAAAAACTTACTTTGAGTATAAATTCCCAAAAGTTTAATTTGAGTAGTAATTTCCAAAGGCTTAGGTTGAATAAAATTCCCCTAAGGCTTAATTTGAGTAGTAATTCCCCAAAGGTTTAATTAGAATAGTAATTCCCCAAAGCTTAATTTGATTAGTAATTCCCCAAAGGTTTAATTAGAATAGTAATTACCCAAAAGCTTAATTTGATTAGTAATTCCCAAAGGCTTAATTTGAGTATTAATTCCCTAGTTAGATAATAAATACAGTGTAATAAAAATGTAAATACCTGGGGTTGGCACCTTTCCACATAGGCCACAACTCCTCTTGCATTTTTCTCGTATGTAAGAGTTTGTTCGGCACAGCTCCTTCGAAGCTAGTGAACATAAGCGACCTTGCATCGTGTCTCTGCATGCTGTTTGTTTTAAAAGAAATAATAATATAAAATGTATTAGTTAAGATATTATCTCATGCTTTTCCCAATTTGTTGAGTAATCACCAACAGAAAACACTTTTCAACAGTCAATTTTCAAAAAGATCTTAAGGATATAGTTTACATTTGTTTACTAGCTGAAAACATCTGCGAAGGAGAGTGAAAGGTTAGTATTTCTTGCTGTGTATTTGTCTTTCTTTGCTCTCCTACCTATAAGTTGGCATAACGTAGAAGTGTAACTGTAAATGTCTCTGGCGGATCGAAGTTGGCAAACTTTGTTTAGGAGAGAATAATGGAGACATTTACATGTTGAGCAACATTGAAGATATTCGCATTTTTAACGTTTCTTTTGCTGACGTTGCCCACACTGTAACAAATAAATAAAAAATGGAATATTTTTAGAAATGGAATTTCTGCATTCATACTCACCAAATGACGAGCCGACACAACAGGCCATTATAACAAAAAGCATCGCTAATGTCAATCTCATCATTTTGTTGTCAGTTAGTGTGCAAAATGGTTGTACAAAACTTTCCTGATTTTGTTATGCTACCAAATGACTTGAACACCCCAAATGAATATCAAGTTCTCGGACATATTACTATTTAATACACTCCAGCCTCGTTTTGATACTGTACTCTCCAACTTCGTTTTCATTTTCCTAAAGCATTCATTATTTGCTTTTTAGGTAAAGTAATATTAGAATTTGTATTAACTATTTCCCACATGAAAAGGAGGCATAGAATCGAGGATGTATCACTTGATTCGCTTGTATGCGCACAGCTGCTCAGTGCCTGCTCCAACATTACATTCCTCTTACTTTTTTGAATAACATTGTTTTCAAGGTTTCCCGATGATGTTGCCATACACAACGATTATAGCTCAAACGGATGTTTCTACATATTTGCTTGGCTGTGTACACATGTTTATACAACACAAATTTTCTCATTAATTTTCTAATCATTCAACGAGCTTGTCAGTTATACGTTTTTATTTTAGTCATTATTTTTATAGCTTTTATGAAATTTAGATATTCTTGACGCAGCAGAACAAAAATCACTTTCTGATTGGTCAGGTTTATTGTACTTAATATTGTCGGCTTACAGCTTTGTGGTTTATTCTAGCTTTTTTTGATGTCTTTCGTAGGCAAATATTAAAAAAGAAAAAAAAAAAAAGAAAATTGGAACAAAGAAAACCCTGTAATGAGGTTGAAAAAGAACCTTACTCAGAGGCGGATCTAGAATGTAGCAAACACATGCGTAGGAGAGCAAAGATACAGCGATGACAGTGAGAAATACTACAAGATGATTTTATTTTCACTCTCCTTCGCATGTATTTGCTACATTCTAGATCTGCCTCTGTTACTAAGCAAAACTCTCAAAACCAAAAAAAAAATTATACATGCTTTTTCTCTCTCTAAAGTAATTTTATTTACACGTGTCGTAGCTAATCAAAAAGTCTCTTAGTAATGATGTAAATTATTAACAAATGATAGCAATTAAAATTGCCAAAAGTCCCTCATAACCTAAGAAGAACCAAATAATACTTATCAAGGAGTATGACAAAAAGGTGCAGGTTAAAATTTTCATGGAATGAATAACAAGACTGTACATAAAACTGAAAGCATTTTTTAATAATCATGCACATAGAAGAGAATTTAAAAAAATACATTATTTAAAAAAAAAAGTTAGTCAAATCTCACAACTATAAGTAATATACTTATGTCAAATATATCATATAAATATATTATTTTTATAACCGTCAAATTAAATTCCCGGTGTACCCCCAAATTATTGGAACATACAGCCTCAACTAAAATTTAGACATTCTTATAAAAAACGTGTGCTATTTTCTAATAAAAAAAAATACAAAGACATACGCGTTTTCAAGTTTACAACTTAGCCTATGGCTATTCATGTGTTCCACTTTTTCAATGTAGAAAAAAAAAAACCTTTCGATAAGGGCAATATTTTTGTGGACTGGAACCACATGTGTCTGTCCATGTCTGAGCCCTGAGATTGGATGAAACAGATGTCGAAACAGTTATAAAGATGTATGCTATGGAATTTTTTATTTTTTTTAATAAGGCATAAAATAACATACATACGAAGGAGAGCAAAAAGACAAAAAACAACTCCCTGTTGAGAAACATTACAAGATACTTGTCTAATCACTCTCCCTCGTGGATGTGCCAACCATCTACACCTTTGTATACTTTACAGAGAAAATGAAATATAAAGCAATGATTTATAACCTTTGATTAACTTATAAAGAGAAAAACCAAAATTATTTCCCGTCTTGTTATATAACGCTTGTGAGCAATTTACAGACATTTACAAAATAAGAATAATTAAATAAATAATTTAAAAACTGACAGATTATTTTCTAAAACCCACAAATATTGACTTACATAAGTTGAGAATTACTATGCTTATGCGTCTTTTGGGGAAGTTTTTCTTTCGATACCAAGGTATTACCTTATTACCTAATTACCTAATCGTTACCTAATTCAAAACACACCCTAGAAGTACAAAGAAATAGAACAAAAAAAAAAAACATTTTACTTTTATTTAGATAAGTATTTCGGTAGTCATGAAGTGAAAGGTGACAGTTTCAAACATCTATGGAGGAGAGTGAGTACGACGGTTATCGGATATACTTCTCAAATGCTAGTTGTCCTAATTGCTCTCCTACACGTGTTTTTGGTTGTGTGATATTGGTTCCTTTATAGTCGTTCACTTATAATAAAAAATCAAGTGTTTTAAGCTTTTAGTGTTTTTAGTATCTTAAGGAAATCCATTTGGATTGGGGGTATACGCGGGTGGTGGTGGTTGCGGTTGTTGCGGGAATCCCGACATTTGTTGTTGTGACATTGATGTGTTGTTGACAACGACAGTGTTGTTGGAAGGTTGCGCACGCTGCTGATTTACCATCACGATTGTTGCTCCGTTACTCTCTTGACCATTGTAGCAACAACAACAGCACCCGACACACAAGAGGATCAAAAAGACAACACTGCCACCACCAATGCCAGCCTTGACACCATTACTTTGTGTTTGCCACCAAATTTCTGCATCTGAATAGGAGAATAAAACAAACTAGAATTTAAAACTATTATCTGTATAAAAATGGCAAAGAATTTACGTTAGTAAGCGATTCTGGTTTTGTTTACTTGTTATGTTGTAAAATTTGTTTGAAAACCATCATTTTAAGTGGCAGCATCTTTTAGGAAAACATAGTTTTCAAGGTTAAAAATTGACAAGCAAGATAAATTTTCAAAAGGTGCTTAATGTCGCTATGTTGGTCAAAACTAACATACGGTCCAAGTGCCAATTGGAGTGCACCCATCGTTTTTAATGGGTCCACCCGTAGTATGAAAGTCTCTTATTTTTGTTTGAATAAAGAAAGCACATTTTGGTCTTGATTCTTCGTTCTCCCAAACTCGTTAAAAAGACTTTACTATGAAAACATTACATGGCCTCGAATTGGCATTTAAATAACCGGAACGTAATGGCCATTCAAAAGGAACTTAAATTATTGTTATTATTATTACGAAGCGAATTTTTTCGCGCAAACATTTCCGCTCTTTAATTTACGCTTCAAATATAAAAAAAAAGTAAACACAGTATCTACTCTTCAATGCGGTATAGAGTTTATCAACTAAGCTAAGCAAACTTACCAGTACAGTCAGGGTCATGAATATATTTATTGCCACAAAATTTACCAACAGCAACTAAAGAAAATATGGAAAAGAACAATATTAATAAGAATATGAAAACCCATTTTAAATACACTAAAATGAAAAGTGATAACTTTTATCATTAAATTAATAGTATATTAACTGATGGCGGGGAATAATATTGATTACAAGTGACCCATGGAGCACATGGCTTCTAACAAACTCCTCGGTATATCGAACCTTCATTTCTACTAAGAAAGTGCTCATAAAATACCTCGGTTCAACAAACTACTTTTTCTATAGTAAAGTGAATTGTACTAAATCCCTTCAGAATTGGCTAAAACCTGGGTCCCATATATTTTAATGTTTCTTTAGAGAGAGTGCTACAGCTTTTAGTGAGCATACAGGTTAATTGAGATTGACCTCGAATTAATTAAAGGTAATTTTTTTAATAAATTCCGGATTTTAATGAGCTTAATGCTAATTCAAAAAGTAGACGTAGTTGTATGGAGAGCATCAAACATCTGTGAAGGAGAGCTAGAAATCCTTTTGTGACATTTCAAGCCATTTGTAGTACATCCTGGACAAAAAAACCTTCGTGTCCACTTTCTTGCATGATCATGGAAGATCATGGACAGAATCTTTTTAAGATCTTTTAAGATCTCGGATTAAGATCCCCCTAAAGATCTTTTCTAAAATTCTTTTAAGATCTTGTCAGAATTTTTTAAGATCTTAATTCGAGATCTTTTAATTCCGTGTCCATTTCTTGCACAATCTTTCAAGATCTTTTAACATTTCTTTATAAGAATCCTATGTTTAAAAAATATAATTCACAAATCAATTTGGTTACGAAAAATATTTGGCCTCTAGACAAACAATGAAAACAAAAATATTTGATTTATAACGGCTTAATATAAACATCTTCCTTTGAATTTTTTTACCGATTACACACAAGATTGCAATAAAACATTTTCAGAAAGAAATTTGTAAAGCAAACTCCCTAACAAAACATACATAAATTCAATTAAAATGAAATTATATACATATATATATAAAGAAATCTATCAAAACTACAAAGAGTTGTTATTTAAATTCCATACCATCTATATGCCTATTAAGGTGGTTCTTATAAATAAAGTGTATAAAAGCAGTTTATACTATCATGAATTAAATTGTTGTGTTTTTGTAATTTATAAATGTTTTATATATATATTTCATCATAATTTTTTCTTAACTGTGCACTATTTATTTATTTACTGTTTATGAATTTTTACCCAGGATTGTCTCTTCAGTACTTATTAGACTGCTATCAATAAGAGTCCTGCCTTCGTTGCGCAACACCTACAACGGAAACCTATGGCAATTACCAACGAGAAGTTATCCTCGCAACTGTGACCGGTGGTAGACTCGAACCCCTGAGCAGCAGGTTACGAGTCGAGTGCCTTAACCACTCGGCCACAGCTCCACGGGGAACCAAAAAAGAATATAAAAAGATCTTAACAAGATTTTCCAAAAATCTTTAACCAAGATTATTACCCACACTGAATCCGTTTCTGTCCATATAACTATACAAGAAAAATGTCCCAGAAGAATGTCGTCCCTCTACAGCTTTAAGTATATGAAGGAACTTAAAAAGGTGGTAGTGAGACCAAGCTTACGAACAACATACAATTTTTTTATACCTGCAACATGAACTCAGAGCCAACAAAAATTAAGCCACTTTGAGGCTGACTGTCAAGGCTTAAGCAACCATGTTTAAGTGACATAAGCAACTTTTGAGGAGCTAATATTTCTAACTACAAGCGGTTTCCCATTTTCACTTAACTCCCTAATGTGTAACGTAAACAATCAGTAACTCGTTGATATTGTTTATAGTTATTCATGAAGTATATAATTGTATTTTATGCTTTTCTTCTCTTGCCAAAGATTTGATGCTACTATCATTCCTATCCTATTAAAATATATATTATATTATATTTAAATTAAAAGTTGATTTATTATATCTTAAATACCTCCAAGAATTAATGTAAAAATGCAAAATGCAATAACTTTAGCCATCTCTCTTTTCAGATTTTTAGCAGTCGCTTCTTTCTCCACGCACAAAACTAAAGCTGAGTGCAAAACAATAATGCATGTTCAAATTCAATCAGGCGGAATATCCTAGTGTGTGAAGTCCTGGTGAGTATAGCGAACGAATCCGCTCAGAATCTCACTGAAAGACGGAATATGATTGGTTTAAAGCTATTGGGAGTTAGACTGTAATTGGCTGAGATGGGAGAATGATAAATGATGTCACAAAAACAAAAAGCTTTCAATTAATGTGATTGTTCTACCCGGGACTGCTAATTAAAACAATTGTGTGAAAACAGACAGGAACAGCAATATCTATAAACTACCTTTTAAGAAATTATCTGTACTAAAAACAAAAACTTTGCTGATTAGATTATTTCATCATACCATAAAAAATGAATATAAAAGGGTCACGCGCGTCGGCTGGGTCTATGTTCGCCAGCGAAAACCGTGAAGCCACTGGATATTCCATGTATGGCGTCAAACAATAGCGAAAATTAAAAAAAAACAATAATGCATCATGCTCGAATTTACTACAGCATTAATCACCACCTAAACTTTATAATCTAAACTAATATCACTATAAACTCTCTATCCAACATCAATTAAACTAAAATACTTCAAAAATGCTTAACAACAAAATCATTTACTTCACATTTTCGGACTTCAAAATTTCTCAAAATACTCTTCTTCGAGAAAAAACACTCATGTAGCTATATGCTTTTTATATCAAAACAAAGATATAAAAGAAAGCTTTATTTACATGACCCAAATTTAGAAATCTGTTATTGTTTTCTTTGTTTATCCTTTTTCTACTGTATATTTATAGACCAGGTAATAAATGGGATACTGGCTGTTTATGTTTCTGCACAGAGTGAATACAGATCCCTGGGTCAATGCACTGACTTCGCAATCTCAGTCTTCAACAATATCGACCACAGACTTTGTATTTTTCTGTACAGAAGCATAAACAGTCAGTATTCCTATAATAATATTTACTACTTTTTAAACAAACAAAAAAATTGCCTTTATAAGAAGATATAAACAGGTCTTTTATAGGCAAAAGTTGGGATTATTGAGAATACTTATGGACAGATAAAAACGATAAGAAAAGGAAATAATAAAGGAATAAGAAAGATAAAAAAGGGAATGAGTAATTAGCATCCTCTTTGCTTTAAATCACTTTTTAATTAGATGCAAATTTGCTGCCATTGGAAACACTGAGGTAAATAGGATACCATTAGCTAATTGCCTCTTATGTGCCTATGTACATATTCTATACATAAAATCTTCGATAAAGCGAAGTTAATTTGTTACTTTTATTTCCAAAGAGTTTTGGATATTTTGAAAAGCATGAATTGCAATATAATTATGAGGTGTTTTGTTTTCCCAGGCATCTAAAACAAGATTCCCGATATAGTTTTGGATAGCTCAATATATGTTGTGTTTCATTCAAATTTACGATACATAAATCGAAAACATTTTTTTCATTATTTTATATAATTGCCATTTCATAATAACGACACCTTTCTCCTACAGGAGATTCAAGCTTCAACAGATGTATAAAGTACTCACAGACAAAACAAAATTCTTTCCTCAGCTGGTTTTTAATAAAAGATAATCCTCAGCATTGGCTCGTTAGACAGATATAGATTTTGCTTTCTCCCATAGAGTAGATTTCAGCATATTCAGATTTAAATTGTAAGACAAAACAAAATTCCTTCCTCAGCTGGATTTTGAATAAAAGATAATCCTCTGCATTTGCTCGTAGGAAGGGCGTTACTAAACCGTGCTCTGACCCACTCTGATCCACTCTGACCCACTCTGATCCACTCTGATCCACTCTGACCCACTCTGATCCCATTCTGATCCATTTTGACAACACCCAAGCCACACCCAAACACCTAACGTCCAAATGACGTCTTTTTAAGGTCTTTCAGCTTATATCTCTCAAACTGCTCATGGTATTACCATGAAACTTGGTATGAACTAACTTCATATTAAAAGTCAACTTTTTTAATATTAAGTGACGTCATACCTAGTCACGTGGTGTACAAATGACGTTTTTTTAAGGTCTTTTAGCCTATATCTCCTAAACTGCAAATGGTCTTACAATGAAACTTGGTATAAACTAACTTCATATTAAAAGTCAACTTTTTTAATATTAAGTGACGTCATATCTAGTCACGTGGTGTACAAATGACGTTTTTTTAAGGTCTTTTAGCCTATATCTCCTAAACTGCAAATGGTCTTACAATGAAACTTGGTATGAACTAACTTCATATTAAAAGTCAACTTTTTTAATATTAATTGACGTCATACCTAGTCACGTGGTGTACATATGACGTCTTTTTAAGGTCTTTTAGCTTATATCTCCCAAACGAGTTATGATATTACCAAGAAACACTGGGAGTGGAAATACTGATGAAAATATAATTACAATCTTCATCTAAAACAGTACCTTTATAAAACCAAACAACTTCTCTTTATTTACTTTTCTTTTATATATACATTTAGTTACAAAATAAAACGGATTATAAATATAATTGAATATCATTACAATGAGCATGATTTCACACCATTGTTTGCACAACATTTGATTTCTCTTCAAAATACTCGTGGAAAATGCATATTGAGGTGATAGAGAAACGTGCAAAGATAATGAAAAAGTAAAAGTTGTACTGAC
>JAUEKX010073234.1:8889-19092 GCA_031834005.1 Dendronotus venustus
AGTATTCATACTTCGTTTTCATGAAGTAACTTTGAGCCACTGGAATGAGTTAGGCAATGTAAAGCAACTATCAGCACCTTTTGAAAATTAGCTTAGAGGTAATCTGTAACAGTTTAAAATAGAATACTATAATCTGCTGCGACTAGCTTCACACTACAGGAACTCTAGATTTGAAAAGATTTTATTTTTTCATTATGTTATTAACAAATTTGAGAAATTCGTTTCGTTGCTTTACTCAGCCTAAGTTGAGGATTTAATGGTTTCCGTTTATTTCTATAGGGTTGGGTTTGCTGTATATTATGATTATTTTCCAAAATACTTTTCTAAAATAAGATCTTTTCACTTTGCGTGAATCGTATAAAAAGAAAAAGAAGTTGATGTAGTGCTAAAAATGCTAATTTTGCACGGGTTGAGTTGTTTTAATTGTGTGGTAAGTTACAAACCAAAGCGGTTTGTTTAAGGATTTCATGCTAATCAGGCACAACTCATTTAAAAAATATGTACAAGAGAAAAATTTAAATACCTGCTTTAGGGTTATCCGGATTTTTATCAGGATGGCATGTTAATGCTTTCTTTCTGTACGCCTTCAAAATCTATATAAAAAAAAACACAAGAAAAAGTAAAAATAAATAATTCAGAAAATTATAATCGAGGAGCTATTTTTCAAAATTTAGGGGCTTATAGCTGGAGCTTTAACCAGAGTTTTGACCCAGGGCCACAAATCCAGAGTGAATTAAAAAATAATGAGAATAGTCAGAAATGAAGTTACTTCTTTTTCTGTGCTCTGTTGAGTACATCCCAAAATTTCATAATAATTTGGTGTGGATCCTTTCCCCATACTTCCAAATTCAAAATCAAAATCTTTGGTGTTGGTTATTGCATTCCATCAAGTTTTAAAGTTTCTATATTGGTATACAAAACGTAACTACCTAAACTTTAAAATTAAAAACAAGTTAATTTCAAGTTATTTACTTACTACTATATGATACAATGAGCATTAATAAAAAGGTACTCCACTGTTATCCAATGTCGAATAATCTCCAGTCAATTATTTTAAAGTAATAGATGGGCCACAAAAGAAAATAATTTGCTTTGACAATTTCATCTTTGTACAATTTCTTGAAAAAAATATGATCAAGACAAAATGGAGGAAATTTGTGTCAGGCTATCATTCCTAGAATCTTTCTGAAGTCAATAGTCTGCATGATCACAGATATGCAAATGCGCATACAAATGATTATTTAAAAAAAAAGTGCTACGAATAACTGTTTGTCTGCACAATTGCAACTTACCATCAAAAACAAACGATACTGTATCAAGTATGTAAAAACAATACCATCACATAAAACCCATCTTTTTTTATTTTATATATTTTATAACTAATATGTGCTCCAATATTAAGAGAATGAACGATTGAAAAAGTACATAATTAATGTATAGCACACAATAAAAGATACATACATTGTACTGTTCCGTTCTTTTCCCCTTGTCTATATGGATTTTATTTGAGGGACAGGTGTACTATATATATCTACACAGAATGACATTTAAAAAGTAGTAGGCAATTAATTTCTATTTTTATCTTATAATTATTCTCTTTTTTATCCTTTTGTGTCCTTGACGAAGATTAGCTATATATATATATAGGGTTTTTATTACATTCAAAGTAATAAATCAATAATTATTATTAAATACAAAACACAAAAATAAATCTTAAAAAAATTAAAAGAAAATTAATTCTAAAATAAACAACCGCTATATCTATATATTGTAAAAAACAATTGTGCATATCATCTCATTTTCTTTTCTCACTTGCATTAATTTTGATAGTTCATATTGACTAACAAATGCCAAGTTTGGTTCAGGCAATCATATTTAGTGAATGTACAAAGTAATCTCACATTTTTGTTGGTTGTACTATCTGTTCGCAATACTTGGAATTCCAATACAACATCCAACTAGAAGTATCAGTAACATAACAAACATATCAGCATGGTCTAAGAACACATCAACTATCCAAAGCAATATCATCTTTATCTTTACCAATATCACTGAGTTTGTTTTCATCTTTCAAAATATATAGAATATTTTGTTCCTCAAATGGAATCCACTTACCCCTTCCGCTTTTCTTGATTATAAAATCATTTACTAGATTTGCTTCTTTTAAGTACCGATTCTGCTAATGAGTTTTTCAATTTGTCATCAGAAAGCTCTTTGGCCCATTCAGGGATGTTATTGTGGGGAAGTGTGAAGTTTGCCATAGCATTTTTGACTTGTTCAACTTTGTCTAAAAGGAGCATTAAAAAACAAATCAATAAAAATCATTACAGTTAAAATATTAAATACACACATCAGAGTGTACTGTAACCTTTAAAATAAAATCAAAACATATAGAAATATACTTGTCAGATTAATAGAAATCAACCAATATGAATGTAATTAAAATTAGAGTGAGAAAGGATTAATGACCATTATTCAACAACTATTAACACTATAATGAAGGGATATCATATGCCTACCATTAATTAATTTTAATTAATTTTCACATAGGATTTAATTTTTATAATTTATAGATATCAATGATTATAAGTAAAAAACAAGCACTCCAATCGATTAAACTCAAATAAAAAACATAATTAAGTAAATCTAATTTGCAAACATCTCAAAATATTTGCAAAATTGTAGAAAAATTGATATATCTAAGTTATATTACATCTTATAGTCACAAAAAAGAATTATATATTTCTAGAAATGGACTGAAATAATTATACCATCATTCATTTCTATGTTATTCTCTGGAGGAAGGTCCATAATATCTTTATCTTCTGGGATTTCTTCAGGAAATCCTAGTCCAGTAGAAGGCAAATCATCACCAAACCCACTGCAAGTTAGATGCTATAATAAACAAAATCAGAAATAAAACTATTTACCTTTAACTTCTGAGACCAAAATAGCGCTTCCAAAATAATCAACATGTTAATTACAGTATGTACCAGTGAACATAGCTAAAACATGTAAAAACCTTTAAATATCAAAAGTAAAATGAAATGTATTGTACTTGAGATCAGCACTGAACAAGTGGTTAATAACAAGTCCCAGAATATATCTTTAATATAGACAACCTTTTTTTGCTGTTGATAACTTGTATATATCTTTAAACATTATATTAATGACACAAAAATATTTCCACTTATATATACATTATCCTCAAATCAAAATAACCATTGGAGATACCTGATAATCAATGTCAACATCAATATTCTCGTGCATCTGATAGGGCTTGCTAATAACTTCATCATTGTCACCCTCATCATCATCTGAACTTTCAGATTCATCAAAAACCATGCTATTGTTATTCCCTGTAGCTCCATTAACCTCATCATCTTGTTGCAAAAGCTTATAACCATCATATTCAGTACCACCATTCTCATCAATATTATCATCACCACTACTCATGTCTTGTAAATCATCTTCATTTATAATGACAACATTTGCACTAGAACCTATTTCACCTTCAATATCCTTGCTGTGTATGTTGTTAGGTTCAGGAGCCATTTCTATAGTATATATATATTTTGTATTTGTTTGTATTATTATTTTCCAACTTTAAAACCAGTATGATATTTTGAGCACTTATTTTCGTGAAAGAAATTATTATTATTTCTATTATAAATTCTTCACAGCTCAGAGATTTCAGGTATCAGTAATTTCTTAGTATAACTTTTAGAGATATGCTGAGCTGTGACACAGAGAACTTGCTTCAATCTTTTTGCTTTCTTCAGTGGGCAAAATATGTCCAAAATATATTATAACACACAGTAATATCAAACAGTTCACAAAATCACCAAGAATATAAAAACTCTAGTCTAGTTAAAGGAGTAAGGATTACTATGTAAGGGTTACATGTTTATACAACCATGGCTAATGAAATTGAATCAATTATGAAAGCTACGGTAATACCGAATTTTCTCTAATTAGCGCACCTTTATAATAAGCACCCCCTCTGATAAGCAGATACCCCCTAGCGTTAAAAAAAATTAAATGAAGTAAGATTTATTTTAATTTAATAGTGCCCGGGCGGCAATTAGAATATATATACATGTATATATATGAAAAACAATCAATATATATATATATATATACAAAATTGAAACGAAAGACTGTATTTCTAAAACATCTAAATGATAGTTATATACAATAGAGTATAATTCATTCGGTTTTTTAGATAAATGTTCCTTTCTTAATTTCTGAAATCTTTATGTTCATATATATGTTTTGCTTTCAGGTTTTTTTTTATAAATGCCCCTTCTCGAAAAAACATAATAAATAAGAATATATATTTTCTCGCCTCTTGGCCCCAACCATGGTGAGGCCTCCTTAATCATTAAACACCTCGTTTAAAAGATAGTGGTGTTGCTTCTAATACTTTTTATATAATTATATAAGAAACACAAGGTTGAAATTCTCTGAAATTTTCAGATAAAAAATGCACTCGTTATACAATGTCTAGTCCTGTTGTTTCCAATATAAAAAAGTTTTTTTTAAAAATATATATAACCACTTGACTTTTTGCTCTTTAAATATATAACAATGCTTAGTGTTGCTGTTTTGAATAAAAAAATAATGTCTTAACAGGATTCATTCACAATGTCTTCCTATCAAATAGATTCACTTTAGCTATAAACAACAGATTTGCTTCATAGAAAAAGAATTTGCATCATATATATTGTCTAATCTAAAAAGTTATAAAATATGCCCCTTCGGAAATTATGGTCAGGGAGGGGAAAATATTCGCAAATCCCCAAAAAAGTCAAGTCATTTTATAACAAATAGTCGTTGAGCGAGCAGATTTCTACGGTAGTAATTACCTGCATTGAAGCTTCGTTTTCCATTAACGTTATTTCATAAAAGCGTGCCCCGTTACAGGAAAAAAAGGGTTTTAGTGCGCGCATCTTTTCACCTCCGAATCTTGAAATAAATGCGCACATTGCGATAGAAATATTCGCACCCCAAAATATGCCTTTAATGGATTATATGAAGAGAAAAATGATAGCAACTATATATATTTTTTATGATCTTTTTTAGAGATATATATAACACAAAGTATATATTATATATTTATTTAATTTGAATCTAAAAAAGGTTATCTCTATCTATCCCTTTTATCAGACGAAAGAATTTCTCAATCTGATGGTAATTTCGAGATACCTCTTTAAGGCTTTCCCATCGTAAAGGCAAACTGAATATTTGCTCTGATGAACAAAAGCAAACCATTTACTGATCACATCACCTTTCTTGGAAGGGGTACCTAGCCAATGCCAGAGCTGGATGAGCCGCTGCTCAACATCGTAAGCCTCTTCCTTGCCTCCATCACCACTCTCTTCTATCTCTTCAGAATCTATTTTTTTCTTCAGATTTTCTTTTGGGGATTCAAAGGCAAGTTTCTTCGAACTGATGACCTCCAGATATTGTTTTATCTAGGAGAGGACGTTCCTTCACAACACGACAAAAATGGCAAAACCATTCTTCAAACACAACAGTTCAGTGGCGTAGCAAAGCATTTTATCTTAAAAGAAAATTTTGAGGAATTTATTTTTGCGGTTTGTGGCCTAATTCGCAAAATTAAATTCTGCGAAACGCGTCAAAATAGCCCATCCACGAAATTAAATTCCACAAAATTAAATTTTTTATATTCCACTGTTTAGTTTGAAAGACTTATAAAGGAGTATTGTTATTGAAAATAAAAATAAGATGAAGTTACACACGTTAGAATAAGCTGTTATGATTTGCAGTAACTCAGCAGGTCTATTAAATAAATATTTTTAGTGTCCAGCAGGTGAAACATTAATACAGCAAGCCTGTTACAAAAACATTACGAGGACATAAATTCCTGCTCATAATGTGCATTTTCTATTATTTCTCCACTGTAAATAAATACGCTTTCATTTTTGTCAAAAACAACTGCGGAGGGGTGCAACAGAAAAGTCTTGTTTAAAAGATATACCTTTAACCCTCATTTTACAAAAAAATTGTGGAGAACAGGCTGTCCGCACGAAAAAGAAAATTATAAATGCAAATTTTTATGAAGTAGATGCGCAAGCTTCGAGTGTTTCTTAAATTTTCTGCACTTACTCTCCTCCTCAGCACTAAAATTTTGTTTTTAATTATGTTTATTTGTATGCTTATGTTTTGTGTTGTTTTGGATGTGATTTTTGGATATATATATATATTGAGAAATACGATTAAATCAAAACATGCGCATTTTTTCACCAAAAAATTGAATGCGCATATTTAACCCTCCTTAACCATATATATGTTGTGACTGTTCTTTCTCTTATGACTTAAATTCTATTTTCCAAAAGGGAAACATAATGTTTCTTATTTTATAAGGAGAACCTTATTTTCAACACGCTTTAATTTTTAATAGAACACTAACAAAAAATGTCATGTAAAATGTTTTTACTTCCTGAGGGTTTCCATATACCCTAAGAATATATATACTACTAATAAATTAGAATATTTGCAAAAAGAGCTAAGAATATTCATGTTGAAACAAAAAGCACTATTCTTATGAAGTGTTTTAGAAATATACATTGTTCCAATGTATATATGCATGCATTTTCCGGCTTTACTATTACATATCATATATTAAATCATATAACAAGATTAAAATTTATGATTAAATATTCATTTTATTAAATTCATATGAAAGCTAATATATAAGAATTTGGAAGTATTCGTGCAAAACAATAGAAACTGTGCAAAGAAATAGTGTAATTGCTATGTGTAAAACTGTGGAGTGCGAAATTTTTGTTTTACTTTAAATCTAAAACATATGCCAAGCGTATTTAACGTTAATACGTACATAATGGCAAATATTTCTTATCAATTGACTTTTCCCCGCGAGTAAAGTTATATTCATTTCTCATTGCACTTAAATTACCTTAATGGAACAAATATTCGCGAATCATATGGTCAAAATTGCAAATTTCGCTTGACTTCCCACCAAAGCAGCCATTTTGCAAATGATTTTCTGTCCACTTTCGATTTCAATATTTAGCTCGCCATATTTGGAAGTGCAAACTTCCTTATATGGGGTGGGAATTTTTTTCTACCCGTGTAGGGTTGGAATATATACAAAGTCGGTATTGCTGTTGCAACTTTATACCGGATTGCTTATGGGGACTAGAAAACCTGTTTGACTGTAAATCGAAATCGGATTTACAGTAATCGAAAGCGCAATGCCAATGATGACAACGATGGCTGTTTGATGGTCTTCTGCCAATCTTCATGCTTTTATTTTTTAATTCAGAAATTAATGCAATTTCACCGAGAAAAACAAGGTGGAAAAATTAATTATTTTCAATTTACAAAAAGCCGTTTTCTTGACCTGATAAGATATGACATATGGTACAACAGGGCTGATGTAAACCAGCCATAGCGCGAGCTATATACACTTTAGGATTGCCATTGCTGGTCTAATGTTCTTTTATTTTTGTTTTATTTTGTTGTTTAAAAAAGAAGAAGTGATTTCTTGTGTTAAAACAATTTTGATACCGATTTATCCTGTACTATATTGAATTACATTTGTTTCTATTTTAAAGGGATTCCTGCTTAAAAAAATACTTTTTATACGTTTTAGATCTCATAAATTGTTTAGTGAATGTTTTTCCAAAATATTTTCTATTTCTTGTGGTATTTGCCATGCAAGTTCATATTTTTAGCACTCATCACACAGAGTTTGAAACTTTGAACTTTATTTTTACAAAGAAAAACCAACACACAAAACACTTGCAAACAGATTTTGCAACACATTTATTTCCCAATTCAAAATAAAAAACAAAGAAAGTTATACAACTACATAGAACATCATCTTATTTTCTTCATAAATAAACAGATAAAAATCTCTAGGAAAAGACCATTATAATACTTTATAGGTAGTAGGAATGGAAAGTTATTGATTTTCTCCTTCTTGAGAAAATCAATAACAGGCTAGAAATGAGCTTCAATCTTATTTCATGTGAAAAGCAATGCTGTTAAGATGGCAAAATAATGATATCTTTGATAGAGTAAGTTTTATCTAATTTGGTTTTCTGATTTTTGTTTGTGATTCCTTTAAATAGAATATGCATTTTATTTATTCTCTTTATATATATTATATATATATTTTTCAGATAAAAGAAACCTGATCAAATGTAATATTTCAAAATATTAGAAACAAGATGTATAATGGTTGGATATCTGAACGACCATCCATTGAAAGTGAATGTGGTGAGGAAAGTGTTTTAAATCAGTTTCCACCTTTAGTTGGAAGAGATGTTGTTGTTGGTATCATCAAAAGTCTTGTTCACCAAAAAAGTGCATCTAAAGAGCTCTTTAGCTCTGAAAAAGACTTAGAATGGACAATGGATGTTATCTGCTTTGGTCTTTCAATGCCGTTAACACGCGACGAACTGGAAACTATAAAAAACTGCATCTATTTTTATCTAGATTGGACAAGTATTTTTTCCTCTAAACCAAAACCTGGAATACCTTGTCAAATTGTTGATAATAAAGAGTATTATTTTGCAAAAATGCTCAAACATCTTGCCAATATGTTTATTCCCAGAGACAGTTCTACTACTGAATACCAAAAGAACTTCTGCAATACAATTTTGTCAGATTTAAAATCTCTGGTTCAAGAGGGAAATCTTGGGAAATCTTCCTGTGAAGATACTTTACGATTTTATCTTGGTATATCTGGACATCTACTTTCTGCACCACCAATGAAAGGAGGTCTTGCTGACATGCTTTGTGTACATTTAATAAATTCATTGATAACTGTTTGGCTTCATGTTTCTTGTTATCATTTTCCATCCCCAACACTATGGTGTACACTTCAGGAAATGCTTTTATCTTGGCGTCATCATCATATTTTGATTATTCAATGGAATAAACTTACTTATGTGCTCACATGCAAAGTTTTGACAATATTATTTGGACCACATTATTCCCTGCCCTCGCTCTACAAAAATGATCCTACAGAACCAATCCTTCTACCTAATAATATGACTGATGAAATAGCTGTCCAATGTTGGTTTCGGTTTTTGCATTGCATTGGAAATCCCGTTGACTTGACCAACGTTGAAAAGATTTCAAATACCAACGATTTTGTACTATTTGGTCTAGAGCATGGGAAAGACCCAACTTCCCATCCTTCATTAAAAAGCTTACCACAAAGCTTTGCCAAGGCAATGCAGGGTGTTTCAGTTTTGGTAAAAATGTTCTTGGGAGCATCTGCTTTCAAAGAAGCCAGAACATCTTCCATGAACAATCCAGCTTTTCATCGTGGAGAATGGAAGTCAGCAAGTACTGGTACAATAGAAGTTCACACATCATTATCATTATCAACATTTGGGAACAAGGCTGCTACCGTGCCAGGTATAATTTATTCCACTAATTGATAGTATTGGATAACTAAACATAAATTATGATAACACTGCTCTTGTTTTTAAAATTAATTTTTGCATTCTTCATGAAAGTTATTATGTTAAGTTATAATTGTACATTCAATTTAAGTTATTTTTACACTATTTGGGCCTCCTAATTTGGAATAAAAATCATTGAAGATGTTATATCTTATTCATTGTTTTCTTCTCATCCTTAAAGTAAATATGTATTTTAGGTGTACGGAGGATTGCTGATCAGTCTTCTAGATCAACTAAAACAGTAAGAGATGATAGTAATATCACTCCAAAAACTTTGAACTCAATAGCTGCTGATGCTAATTGCATTCTGCATTTATTTGGTGGCTGGCTTTTTGATGTTTGTTTGTCTGGTGTTAACTTAACTCAAGTTCTTGCATCAATTGGTATAATTAGTTGTGGACATAAACCACGTTCATACAACTTGAGTAGAGAAGATATTGAGCAGGGAAGGAAGTAAGTATAAATTTGTTATCAATCATTTCATTCAAAGAAATATTTGGGTGTAATTTCAAAATTCCATGATACATCTATATTACAATATATATATATATATACTATATTCATCTTCTTATCTCTGAATCTCTGAATCTCTGTCACACCAGTTTCACTTTCGTTTTAGAATCTTTCATTTTAGAATAGAAACGATAAAAAACGTCAAAAAAGTTAAGAACATAAATAAAAAGACTTCAGAAAGTATAAAAGTGAAAATGAAGTCATTGCAGTATTTTTTTTTTTT
>JAUEKX010073235.1:0-13003 GCA_031834005.1 Dendronotus venustus
AGAAAATGTTAATTAAAAATGCTAATTCAATAAATGATTTGTGGTTTTTAATTCTACCCAAGAAAAAATTGTGAATAACGTTTTAATAAAATGAATAACTAGCGTTTTGCAACCTTCTTTAATATGTCAAATTAATTGATTACATGTTCCAGGGCGCTGCTTTTCATGATTACATTCAATTTGAATGTGCAAAGAAAAAAAGGTCCTTTAAGAATAAACAACAAATAAATCCGTACAAAACGTCGTGCTCTTTATGAAAACGATGAATAATGAACTTGATATGTTTCCCTAAGCATAAAAATTTACGTTCTCTATCTCATGCGAAGATTTGTTTATTTGAAATAACATTTTCCATAAAAATACATATTTATCAATTAATTTCAATAATTAGTAATTGTTATTTTTGTTATTCAATACAAAAAAGCTATCCTATTGCACTCAGTACTAATGAGATGGTTAACAAATACAATAATAAACACGTACCTCGTGTCTTACCGACAATATCAACCTTGCACACTTGGTTGATAGTTTTCCCGGTAATGCACACGTTTATTATTAGACATCAACTTCGATACACTGTGAGGATGCCTAATTGAGCCCAAGTAAAAATAGTGATGCGTCTTGCTGAAGTAATTCTTTTTAATTGGTCTCCAACCTATTTAATACGTCAAATTATATACAAAGTGTACTAGCTAGTTAGATAATAAAATTTTATGTATCTTAATACTATGTATGCAAATAAAGTTTATCAATCATGTGTAGGAGAGCAAAAAAGACAATTTTCTGCTAGAAAAACTGTAAAAAATAATTGCTTTTTCACTCTCCTTCGCAGATCTTTTCTGGTTGATGTGAATACACTGTAAATCAAAATGCTACTAGTAATCAAATAGAGCGGCTTTTCTCTTATTGTAATTCCAGTTCTTAGAAAATATAACCTTTTATCGAAAATTGTAAAACGGTCCCTCCTTATGTAAAATGGCCCCCTTATTAACTCTTTCCTATCTCATAATTGATACTTTACCTTAGCAATAACTTTATTTTCATAAAAAATTTAATTACAACATCAATTTCATTCGATGACGTGCTAAAACCTCCAAAATATTCGCTCAAAAGGTAAGGATAAATTTAACGATATGGAAATTTATGGCCGATGAATTTTGCCAAGCTTATTGCGTTTTGGAATTAAATGTGAGCTCAACCTTTAAAACAAAACATATGCATGATATTGGATAAAATTGGATTTTTATGTTTTGCGGGATATTTTAAAGTTAAAAAATAGTTAAATTGTTTTATGAATATTGGAAATTTATATCAAAATTCAATATAAATGGTATCTCCTAATCCTGTACCAATTTCAAAAGAACAATCGCAAAATATTTCTATAGCGTAGAAGATAAGTGGTCAATGAATTAATATTGATAAACAAGGAAAATAAGTTAAATCTTCACTTGACTTATACAGCTTAATGTGTTTATCCGAAATTCCTTTGTCAATTAGTAAGGATAATATTGAATAAAACTATCCAAATATAGGTACTGAGTGAACAAATTCCAGAATACTTGGATAAAAAAAATGCTATTTTGCAATTATTGTGTGTAAGAAACCTTAACAAGAACATTAGAGGCTGAACATAATATGCACATAATAAGCACATAATAAGCAAATAATATGCACATACAGCTTTAGCTGCAATTTGGACTTTCTTATAAAAGACGTCTTGGCATCACCAAATTTATGTAAGATATTTTGACTTCACACGAAATATGTAATGTACAAATATTACATAATTCATAACCAACTCTCGCATGCGTTTCGTATGTTAAGAGCATCTCCTTCTACTAGGTTATTTTCTTTTTGTTACTTGTATACAAACAAATGTTTTTAAAGAAAAGAACATTATAAATCTCCCTCCTTGTACATCATTCAGTATTCTGTTTCTAATACAGGGTGATTCATAAAAAAACTTGACCTTTTTGTTTCCCCTTTTACAGTGCCAGTAGGTAAAAGCTTTTTTTTAAATTACTCTGTATTAAAATTTTTAGAAGGCCTTTGGAAAAAACAACAACAATGCTAATCATTATGGATTTTACACATAACAATATTAATCAAATACTAAATCATTTGTTCCATACTTTAAGTACAAATTTTAGAAAAAAAACAAAATTAAAGAAAATTACTAAATGTAATATTATGGATTATATACATAACAATGTTAATCAAATACTAAATCACTTGTTCCATACTTTAAGTACAAATTTTAGAAAAAAAACAAAATTAACGAAAATTACTAAATATTATGGATTTTATACATAACAATGTTAATCAAATACTAAATCATTTGTTCCATACTTTAAGTACAAATTTTAGAAAAAAAAAAAATTAAAGAAAATTACTAAATGTAATATTATGGATTATATACATAACAATGTTAATCAAATACTAAATCACTTGTTCCATACTTTAAGTACAAATTTTAGAAAAAAAACAAAATTAACGAAAATTACTAAATATTATGGATTTTATACATAACAATGTTAATCAAATACTAAATCATTTGTTCCATACTTTAATTGTACAACTTTAAGAAAAAAAAATTAAAGAAAGTTACTAAATATTATGGATTTTATACATAACAATGTTAATCAAATACTAAATCGCTTGTTCCATACTTTAAGTACAAATTTTAGAAAATAAACAAAATTAACGAAAATTACTAAATATTATGGATTTCCTTACTTTTCTTTACTTCAAGTCTATTATTTTAAAGCAAATATAAAAAAGTTATTAAATGAAATAGATTCTATATCTTTTTTTCTTTACTTCAACCAAATAGGTAGAAAATATAGAACAAAAATTAGAAAATAGGATATAAGTTACTGATATAAGGTGGTCTATCCGAAAATTATAACATAAGGTGGTTGTATAAGGTGGTCTATCCGAAATTATAACAAGTAATTGAATATTGTGTTGGCACACAATACCTATTATAATCATATGGAACACTCTGTGTATCAAAATACTAATCAAATGCCGAATCAATATTTCCTTACAACAAACACAAGGTTAAACAAGCATAAACTTATAGGCGTATAATCTTAAGATATTGTGAAGAAACTGTAAAAAAGCGCAAATGCGATAAATGTTTACTGACTAGTCTATATCTTCAACTGCTTGAATTGGGTTATTATTGACATTTTCATCATTCGAATTGTCACTATCATCCTCATTTTCGATTGCGTCATTTTTTACTCCTCCTTCCTTTGCTTGATTATACCATTATACCAAATTATACCAAGACTGTAAAATTTGGATTACATTCTGTAAGCTTTGTAGGAAGTCTAGTCTGGGATCGACTGCCAAAAGACATAAACGTTGACCAACGTTAAATAAATTAATAAAAAAACTTTTTATTAGTAATTCCACTCGTAAAAAATTTTTCTTGGCTGTGGGTTATCTCCAGCAATGATTTCCTTAATAACCAGCTTGGCATCATTTCTTCGAATTTTATTCAATACGTTTGCGAATTTAGAGAGGGGATAACGAGGACATTCTTGAAGTAAATACTGGAGTACGCTTTCTGTTGGGCTCCACTCGTCAGTTTTCTCTTTTTGTGCCTTTAATTCATTTATGATTTTTCTATCGTATCCGTAACTACTTGCAAAGAGTTTCCAATCAGAATAAGTTCCTTTCAAATCCAGCTTATCGGCCAATTTTTCTATTTGACTATTTGTAAGATCATTCATTAAAGTAACTTTGCCAGTTGATCGGAATGAAATTAAATCATTTTTAACATCACCCCGTTTGTGTTTTTCTGCTTTTTCAATGAAATCATCAATTTCTGTTTCAGGTTGTTCAAATTTTAGTTTAATTAAAAAAGCTTTTGCAGAACTGCCGCCACCGTATTTATTTCTATCGTATTTTGCATAGTTTTTCTCTGCCACTATTCCTTGCGTATATAGTTCTTCCAGAATTTTGTTCCAACTTTCCTCTGAAAATGGATAATCTAGTACTTTTGTGATCTTTTTTAATTTTTCTTTGTCACTCATCAAGTCCGCCAATACAACTTCTACATACAAGTAATAATAAAAAACATATATTAAGTTAAGTTCATGTAACATTATATTTTTGCTCTGTAACAATTGTACCAATGTAAAAGCAGTTCCTATTTTCTAAATACAAACAATCTGGTGTAGATAGTATAATTTGTCTGCTATAAAACGGACTGCTCAATTCCGTTAGTAATGTATATATTCTATAAATTGTAATTTATTTGAAAACAATGGCGCGTAAATCTCATTAAATGCTCAAAGTAATTATTATTGGTCAATGTTATTTACAAAAGAAGTAAAAGTAAAAAGTAGATCCTCATTAAACATTATGATGTATTTTCAAGTTTTGTCACAACATTTGGTTTTTATAGAGACCTCTGCTTGATACATGGTTGCTTAAGAATAATTGACTTCTCTGTTACTTAACCTTTATGTCGGAATCACGCGCTCATATTAAACACCTTAAGAGTTATTTTTAGCCAAATTCTCGAGTCTGATCGAAAAATATGGTCAGTGTATGTGATCTATTGTTGCAGAGGTACATTTTTGTATGAAGAAAACAATATGAGAAGGATTGTTTTTCTTTTTTTGTGTCTATGGTTTATGTCGTAGTCACAGTTAAACTTTTGGCAAAATTGAGTTTTCCTTTCTTTAATTTAAAAAATTAGCAACGAGTGGCATTGACATAAAATATTTGAAATTCTTAATATTAACACTATAATAAATTTTGAATGCAATTAATAACCTAAAACAGATGCGAATTAGATTGACCAATCAGAGGCGTGACAGTTAAGTTAAGCTATGAAGCTGTCATAGCTTTGCTATATTTAATCGTTTTTATTTACATTCAATGATTATAATAGAGAACTGAAATATTTTGTGGTTAATGTTCCCTTTCTCCATTTTTTTTGAATAAAAAATGAGAGCGGACTTACCGTTAGATCTCTTTTTTAAATCTAAATCTTTTTGTTTAAGTTTGTCTAAAAGAAAATTAACAATAAAAAATCTAGCATTGCTTTTACGTAATAAATTATTTTCGAGATGGAAGATTTATAGATAAACTATCTGACATAAGCCTGATACTAGTTAAAATTTTCATGCCAACCGAAAAAATCTGTTGACCTCGTTGAATTCTGGAATTTAGGTTTACTTCAATTTCATTGGACTAAATGTCAATTTTTCATAATTTTCCTCATTCTGGTCTTATAGGCAAATAGTACATTTTACCTGAGTTATTTCAAAATTGGAAATAAAAAAAAGCCGCACCATTTATGAAACAAACGGCTCAGATTCAGACAGCGAATGTTCTACCAATTGGAAAAATATCTCTATTAAAATATAAATCCTATGATTACCACTTACATTTGTTCTGTAAAAGTTCACGTGCTTCTTTCATGATAACATTGTATTCTTCAATGTCAAGAGATGGACCTGCTCCTTGTAAGCGATTATACCAATTTAAGATGCTGAGGTTGACTTCATCACCTATGTTGCACAAATAAAACATGAAACGTAATATAAATAATTAATTATTAAATACACATTCTGCATTGAGATCCTTTAAAAAATAACATGCTTTTTAAAGGATACGATACGATACGATGGACTTTTCTAACTTTGTCTTTGTGACGTGTGTGTAGCGTGTTGGTTTTATCAACACAAAAAGGAAAAACTGGCCTGGACTGGAAATGTTTGGCTCACTTTATAAGCTGTGCCGTACCGAACTCACTAAAATGTTCAGCATATCTGAATAAAACCACAGATCGACTGTGGTTTTATAAAGTCGAGCTTATAAAGTGGGTCTTAGTCTCACTACCTGGAAAAAGTAAACAAAACAAACTTCTGGACTACTAGGCACTTCACCTATATTTTGGCATTCCTTTTTATACTTATGATTGCTTATTTGTTTGTAGTAGTTTTCAGTTAAAACCTTTAGAATTTTTGATTGTGTTTTTGAGACATTCCAAAATAATATCATTATGGTTAATAGAGCGATGATGAGGCAAGTGCGATACATTTCTTCGAAAGATTTGAAAGTGCTCGACAAGAAAATTCCTGTTCCAATTTTAAGAAGTACTTTTAGACAATCAGGGACAGAAAGTATGGCGAAAGGTGAGATTTTCTTCAAGAATTGCGAAAGAGAAATTCCCTTTTTCCAGAATCAATAATAGACGGTGGAAAGTTTTTATTTAACACAGATAACAGGGGAGGAGTGATCAATAAAAGTTTTTCTCTTCTTCTTTAGATATTTTTGTCTCCTTTTGTAGAAGAAATTCAATGAAATATAAATAAAATACTAATTTTAATTCGAAACATTGGCCAAAAATATTACAGCAACAGAAACCAATGCGCTTTTTGCAAATACCTTTTCTAAATAAGATATCTCGAATATAAACCGCGGTTTCTATAATTTTTTTTTATTTTTTAGTGCGGTTTATATTTGAGGGCGTCTTCTTTTCGAAAGAATATGATCAGGGGCGGATTTAGGGTACGCCAGGTCGGTCGCACGACGTACCTGAAATCTGACTAATTATGGATATATGATCAAATAAAAATAGAACGTGTATATGCCATATAATAGTTTGGTATTTTAGACTCAAAATTAACAGAACTAAATTGCGCGTTCAAAATTCATCACCAATAAACTCTCTTCTTAACTTCTCCGCTTTATTATTATAAAGCGCTAAAAAACACGTCACACACGCTGGGCGGTGATGGGGTCAGGGTTGTTATTATTCGAAATTATTGTTATTCATTTTGAGTGTATCGACATTAGCCATTCAACTTTGCAATGTCCGTTCCATTTGTGCTTATGGCAATTACAATCTATCTTCCGTGCTTTTTAATATATATTTATTTATTTATCTATCTATTTATACATTTATTTATATATTTATTTATTTATTTATTTCACTTTCACTGCGATTCCAATATTACATGGAAAATGTTTACCCAACAATAATGTTCAATATAGTGTTAAAACTTACCATCAGAATCTTTCAATAATTCATTGTTAAAGTATTGTAAAGCATGTATCCATAAAAGTGTTGCCTCATTGTTGACATAAGTAATGCATTTAGAATGCATATCTTCTAGTTCTAAAAAACGTAACAAAGGAATCGAATTAAAATATGTTTCTCCTATGAATAGTGAGTAAATGTTTTGAAATATACTTGGAAACAAACCTTTTACTGTATCAGATGATTTCAAATTAACCAATATAGGTTTTGCTTTTCGAAGGAATGTGATCAAAATTTTGCCTGTAATTTTGTCGGCAGGGAGAGATTTGAACATTTGTATCAAATCGACAGCATCTCTAACAGCACGTTGAAGACTTTTATTTGATGCTTGTTTAGAGTAAGGAGTGCACTTTTCCAGTAATTTAATTATCAATCCGATTGGTAGTTTTCCCAGTAAGGTTTTTTTGTTTTCTGGAAAAAGTAACTTATAATCATGGTTATTGATTTCTTCGTCACGAACCATTTCCCTGATCAAGGTACCATACTTTTCCGTTAATGCTTTGTAAACCTTTTCAGGGACAGTAGGAAATCCTTCAAAATCTGGATCATCATGTAAGTTGCACAAAATATTTAGTAAGCTATACTTCATTGTATCGTGTATAAAGAACTGCAACTTTATCCATTCTTCCAACCCCACGCATGCTATAATCAATAATAAATGTTTTAAGTTTTCTGCACGGTGCACTAGACTTTATATAGCTACAAAGCACCAGCTGAAAATGAGTAATAATAATAACTGTTACTGCAGTGTGTAGGAGCACACAGACAGAGTGTTTGGCCGCTGCGATGTTCTCGCTTTTGTGTAATCATAGACGAAAGAAAGAAATGGTGGCTTTGAAACTTGGAAATAATATGAGTAATTATATTAATTACCACTTGCAATCGTGACCTCGAGCACATTTAACAATATATTGCACAAGTTGCAAGGTTTTCATTTTATAGGCCTGTTTACACTTCATTTTTCGTCGTTTGACGTTTTTTATTTTTCTCTTTACTACAAAGCCTTTGTAAATGCGCGCTGCTAATGATTAACGAGTAAGTGTGATCTGTTTCTTGTACACCAACGAAAATTGTAAACAACTGTATAGATTATAAAGATTTGTTCTCGTTGACAAAACAGAACGTTAGCAAATGAAAAGAGATGAGAGAAAAAACGTTTTGCTACCAAATTACCTTTCAAAATTTCATTTTTGGTTGGTATACTCAATTGGGTTCTAATTGCTTCATTGAATTCCACATCTAAAAAATCATATTTATCAACTGTTTAAGCCTTTAACATTTATGGTATGTGAAGTTCTTCTTTCAGTAATCAAAATTCACTACATGGTAGAGGTTTTTGAAAAGTACAGAAATAAAGTACAAATTCTAAAGTTTCATGCTTTGTGATCGATATGAAATCTAAAAAAAAAACACTCTCGAAAATAAGTGTTTATGAAAATTGGGCTAGCTAAAACCATTCTTAAAAAGGTATTTAAAAAATGATAAGGTTGATGGATTGAAAGAATTATCATCTTTATATTATTAGCTATATGTTAAGTTATTTATTCCAAAAGTTATTATTTGATATTGATTTAAACTACTTTAATAATATGTTAAATACCTGGAATGTCAAAGATACTTTTCCTTTTGATAGCATAGCTATAAAAAAAAGAACTGGTTTAAGCTTTGATTTCCAAAAGAGTTGCTAATTCCTTCAAGCTATAAATTCAATGAAAGATTATCTTTCTATATTAATTATAATTAATTTAATATAACTCAAAACTTACTCTATGGGCATCCAAAGTTCATCTTCTTTCGATTCCTTTATCCGAATAAAAACATTTTTCAGCCCTATAAAATATACTAATGTGTTTATTTCTATAAATCCTTTTACACCTGGAGAGATGGACATCTTATGAATTCAATAGTCTATAAGTTGTGACGTTTCAAGCGATTTGAAGTACAATCGTTAAAATATCATTAACAGTATAGGCGTAAACTATGCATTTGTTTCTACACAAATTAACTTTTCGAGAAACACAGAAATTCTATGTTTTGGGATGTACTCCATATCGCTTGGAACGTTACAGTTGCTTACTTGTTGCTGTTTTCTACGGGCGTATACAAACTACTAAAAACGACTATTTATAACTTAAGTTAAGAATGATTATCACTTTTGTCCTTATCGACAAGCGTAATTTTATTTTTGTTTTATATATCGTAACAAAGGTAAAGGAACTTTATTTATTCATTTTTTAATAACTTCAAGAGGATTCTGACTAGACCCACCAGGATGATTACAAAATTATTGTGATCAATCAACCATCAAAGCTACTGACTGAGAGAAAATATAAAAAAGGTTTGCTATTTAGAAACTAGTTAAAATTTTAAAGGAGAAGAGAAAAAATCGAAAAAATTAAAAAGAATAACGCGGAAAAACACGTGGCAAATTCACATAAGTTGCTCAATGAATTTTTGGAATGGGATAAGTCAAAGTTTATATATCTTTAATGAGATAATTCATAATGGTGGATCTCGAATGCTGCAAACGCATGCGCAGGAGAGCAAACAAAGATATTAATAATACGAGAAACACTACAATATAATTTATTTTCACTCTCCTTGGTATAGTTCACTCTAGATCCGCCATCTAATATATAAACATAAAAACTTAATCTGAAAATATTTCAATTTCTTTTTTAGTTTAGGGCTACCAAACCAAAGTTGTGTTTACAATAGTAAGGATGTTGAAAAGTATTTCTATTTCGTCCAAAGAAATCTAGAATACCCAAACACTAGGATGTCTAATGAATAAAGTTAATCTTTGTGAGTTTTTTGAATTGATAGTTATGACTTGCAACATATAAATAACATAAAAAGAAGTTTAACTTACGTGTGCATTTATTTTCCAATGGAATAGCATCAAATCCTTCAAAACATTCAATAAAATCTTCGACATTTGATAGCGTTGTTACCTCCAATCTTACTATAAAAGTTCCAATCGATCTCAAGTTCTGATTTGAGAAATTGATAGTCATTGTTTCCGTAAACAAGGATTGAACTTTTCGCCTTAAAATATCTTGGAAAAGTATGTTTTTTGATTTTTCCCAAGGCTTGTTGTTGCACGTGAACTCAAACACCACAAATAGACATTGTACTCGGAACGCCGAAATCGACAGCTTAGGAATTTCTCCGTTACAGAACTCTTGTAATGCTTCTGAAGCAGCTTTCTTTAATTTGTTCCTGATTTCTTTAGACTCTGTTGAACGTTGGTTTTCAAACTCTTTAAAATCGTGATCGCCAGATGAAATATTGCAAACCAGAGCTGTGGGTGTGGGTGTGGGTGTGGGTGGAAGGTGATTAATAACCCACGTGAGATTTACGAATGTTTCACTTTCAATAACACAACATTTTTTAGCTATTATGTTTTGAAAGGTATTATTCAGCTTTGTAGATAGATCCCCGTCAAGATCTATGTCATTGGTTGTTAGTTCGATGCCCTCGATGTTGAAATGCAAATACAAAATTTTATTTTTGTATTGTTTTTCAAAAGTTTCTAAAGAAATAAAGTATAAAAATTTGGAAAATCATTACATATTCTTTATTCCTTTATTCGTTATAATGTTTAAAGAATATATATAATAACAAATCTTGATAAGATAAATTACTTTTGAATTGGATCCTCCAGACTTATCCTGATATTATCGTAAAGGAAGAAATTTTCGCGGAATTTATTTTCTTGGATAAGAGAGTCGAAATTGGCGAATTTCGCGGAATTTAATTTCGCGGATAGACCAATTTAAAAGATTTCATGGAATTTAATTTCGCGGATGAGCAGTTTTCAGAAATAGTTGTTAACACAATAAGTAGATTAAATTCAATAACAATACTTCTTTTTAAGTCTTTCAAAATAAACAGTGGGATTTTTAAAAAATTTCGTGAATTAGGCCAAAAACCGCGAAATTTTCTTCCCGCGAAAATTTCTTCCCTTAAGGTACCCTGATCCTAATTGAATTTTCTATGCTAAAGAAAAAGGTTGGAAATTGTGCACATCTCCCAATTTCCTCGGCTTAGATTTCAACGTAATAATTTAATTTATAAAAATTTAAAATATACTTACCAAGGAGTTTCTCAAGTTGTTCAATTCTTTGATCTTGCTCTTGAAAACGTTCTTCTTTTGCTTGCTTCATTTCCTTTAAAGCATCTTTTATCAATTCAACTTGATTTTTAAGATAAGGGTCGAGAGAAGAAGTCTTGAGAGATTCGAAATGTTTCCTCTCTTCATTACTATAATCTAAATTATTTAATGCTCCCAAAATAGCTTTCCATTTCTTATTAAAAACATTATCAGATATTTTTGGGTAGTGTGCGAGAGAGTTCCGTTCATTGGCAATTATAGAAACGCAATGTTTATGTTTCTTCTTCAATTCCACAATTCTTGTGTTGGATAAAATATCTTCCGGGATAATGTACTCGATGTTTTTAAAGATATTACTGAGACTTGTGATATCTAACTTATCAATATTTGTTTCTTCGTTGCAAGAACTAGAATTTTCATGACATTCTTTATGACAGTTACCAAGAAGTTTTCTCAAAACAAAGTTTGGAACTTTGAATAAATCTTGTTTGGTGTCTTCATCTCTTTTATCTTTATTAGCTTTTCGAGCTTTAGCTTCTGCAGCTGCAATCCATGAGTGGAGTTTCTTTGGACATGATATCCTGCATTTTTGCTTCAAAAAATTTACCAAAGCCTGATTACCGTGTTTCTTTACACCTAAGGATAATCTCATCCACCATTGATCTTCTTCTGTTATTAATTGTTCTGAAGTGCCCGGGTTTGAAAACAAATTGCCCATATTAATGCAGATAGAATCTAGAGCAAAACTTGATCCCTATAAAAAAAAAGGAAATAGGTGTACTGGATGTAAATCCAAAGAATGTTGTATGCGTTTGGATCAAAGTTGAAGCTCCAAAGCTGTGACTAACATGGTAGAGGATCTAGCCTGCCAGTCTGGGATTCGGGTCCGAAATTAAATAAATAAAAAAAGCAAAAAGAACTGTTGGATGTGATGGTTTAAAATAGTTATCTGTTGACAAGTAGCTATATGAAGCTTCTTAATCAAACATTTTTTTTAGTCTTTTTAATCCTCTTTAGTAGGCAATATGCAATAAACAATCAGAACGCTGATACAAAAAGTAGAAACCTTTTCTAGCAGAGATTTCTGGCTGTTAAGCTTTCTTTTCATTAATGATATTTCTATTATACATTCTTCTTTTACTTCTACGCTGTGAAGGTAATAATACATTCTTAGAATAGATATGATGAACAAGTAATTAGCAGGATGAAGAAAAAGTTTGAATAGGAAGTGATGCAAGAGATGTCATGGAAACAAGAAAAGGGGATTTATTACATAGTGTTGTGCAAGTATAAAAGCTCAAAGCTTCTTTGGTAGAAGTCATATTTAGGTATTTCATATCTATACGTAAATTATATAGAAGGGTCAATGCTAATGAGATAAGTAATGAAATCTAAAAGTTCTTTCTCCCCATACTCCTAAATCAAGAAGATGTCGTCAATGTTTTCTACATTTCGATCAAAATGACAACCACAGAATGCAAGATTGGCAATTTCAAATTGTTGATTGTGCTCGGAACGAGGGACAACTTGGACAACGTGAATCTTTTTGGCAATTTAAACTTAAAACTTTTCTACCAATTGGCCTTAACCCATTAAAGACCGCCCTGTTAATGAATTGTCACATTTTTCTATAATTCTGTACAGTAGATGTGCTTAGGCCAATCACCTCATACACAAAAAACCAAGTCTGTAGCGTATGCAGAACTGACTTTTTTTACCGTCACATATGAGTGACACTGGATACAAATCTACAATAGCAAGCTGAACTTATACACGTATATTGGATTAGTTTTAACACAAGAACTGTTTTGTATGTC
>JAUEKX010073346.1:2657-13002 GCA_031834005.1 Dendronotus venustus
AAGTTATATGGTAGTCATCGCGACCATTGTTTATTTCTCAAGTTTTTAATCACGACCGTGCGTACATAATGTTGTTTGTCGAAAATTACGTGTAACTCTGTTTTTGCAATTGCTCCACATAGTTCTTGATATTGTTCTTTAACATTTCGCTGAAAGCAGAAAGCTTTAAGCTATTAGTCTTCTTGATGCCTTTTGCAATGCGAACTAAGATGTATTAGAAGAAAGTCTAATAAATCTGGTTCAATTCTTCTTTACAATTTACATTATTAGAGCTTGTACATTTTCAACTTAAAAATTGTTTATGTTAGTATTTGCAAAAACGCTTTTGGATTATTATTTATTTACAGAAATGCCACCGACATATGAATCATCCATGCCACTCCAAAACTACTCATACCCTCCTCTTGACAATCAGCAATAAGAATCACAAGTATCCATACATCAATCGCCACCTATGCATGCACCATCACATGGCAACCCACAGTATCCAGGACCACCTCTTCAAGGTTCACTTTACACTTATCAGCAACCTGATATGCAGAAACTAACCTACCTAGCAACCTCAGCAGCTTATTCGCCTACTTCGGCAGGGTACGCACCTCTTTTTCACCCAGGAAATATGTCGCAACAGGTAATAAAAAGCATCATAATAGTTTTAATAGTTTATCTTTACGGGCAGAAAACGGGTTTTTCAAAGTATAGTATATGCTTTTATATAAGAACAAAGTATATATGAAAATATGGCTTTAAAAGCTTTAAAGGCTTTAAAGGTCTTGTCATTGTGTACATAGAGAAATAGTTTATGTAATTATATTTGTCAAACATTTATAAGTGATCTTCTTTATTTATTTGTTAACTCTTTAAGTCAATGTAGGACATATAGAATATTCACTTTTCTAAATAATATGCCCACCTTCAGTATTACTGTTAATCAGTGTTACTTGGGAATAAAGTTCCTCTGCATAAATTGATGTTAAGGAGAAATAGATTTCCTTATCACCATAACCATATTCAATATATTTATTTTCGACCAACATAGCTCTTTAGAAATATATTTTAATTTTGACGGTTAAATATTTTACTGAATGTAAGTTAATTAAAGAAATTAATCTTTCTCCATAAACAATCATCTATTTAAGGAATATCTAAAGCCCTTTTTCTAGAATTTACATTATAAAACAGACCTGACATTTTAGTTTACCTAACGTACTTTTACATAACCACATAATTCTTATAAGTAGTTTTAATTGGCTAAACAAAAGAGACATCGAGAGATGCAATTTTGCAAAGCTCTAATTATTATTATGGTTATTATAACTATTACTTATAATCTATATTACTTATTACAAGACTTATAGCCCTTTACTTCTATTATTGATTGACATTATGTATTTGATTATTTTATTCATGTAGGGTAAATTTTTATATAGGGCTTCTGGTAATATTCAGTATAAATAATAACAATAACTTAAATAATAATATTTGCCAATATTTCATAATTATTTACCCATAACTCAGGAACAAAAAATGACTAAGTTGTTTTTTCATAAGCTTTTCGATATTTCATCATCTCGCCGATATAGGTTTCACCACATACACAATCTCCCAGCTCTCTCATGGTTTGTTTGCTTATGTTGTTGCTTTTCAATCGGTATTGCCGCCATTATGGCTTCGTCAAATGTAAGTTGATATAAATAAGTTAGAATTGATTTTAATTCGTAAATTGTTATGACAAATTTTTTAAGCTAACAAATTCTTGATCCAATTTCTTTATTTGTACCTAAATGTGGACATGCACAAGTTTTATAAATGACGTTGACATTACGTCATAATAAAGTTGTTAATTGTGGTATGATAGCTGAAAAATATTTAATTTTAAAATTTAAATGTTTTGGGGAGGCACTAATTATTATTAACCAGAGATTGAGGCTCTACATTATTTACATTTCTCTTGATTATGCTAAAAAGTTTAAACTCTCTTAAGCCACACCCAGCCACAACAGGTTATTTTCAACTTTAGCCTAACACGTATTTTGTGGTATTTTAATTTAGTTATAATTTTGTACCTGTTATTATTACCGACAATGAAATGCTTTTATCTAATCGTCTTCATCTTAGTAAAATGCAACCTAAAATAAATGGGTTTTAACTAAGAATTTTTTTATCTTTTGTTCAACTTGCAAACTTGCATACTGTCGAATATTTTAAATTAAATATAATTACTTCAAATTTTCAATAAATAGTTAATTGTCTTAAGAAAAATAAAATGAATAATATCGTTTATCGAGAATTATACAAAGATTTTTAAGTTGTATTTCACGGTTTTCTTGTGCCAGAACAAACTCATTTAGTTAAGACAAAGAGACATTTCTAAGTAAATACTTAAGATGTCCGAAGATAAAAACCTCTTCAAACAAATGCTTGCAAACACGTATCGGAACAACTTCTTTATACCGTCTGCATAGTCCCTCATGTATATAGAGCCTTATATCTTATATCATAGTTTATATTTAGGTTAGTGTGACACAGGAAATATATATATTAGCATACAACTCATACACCGTCTTCATATTCTCGTCTCTTTCAAGTCTTCTAACTACCTTTATTTGGCGTTACACGTAGACACCAGTTTAAGTTTGTTTTAGAAAGAGTTCTTAAAGACGTTTTGTCTTCGTGAGTTTGATTTTAGTAATTTCAAAAATGTGAATCAAGTAATTTATTGCTTTCGTGTATATGAGAATTTCATAACGTAATTGATTTTGATCGATAAACAATCATCCATTTACACAAATATCTGTTTCAAAGTGTATATATCAGACCTTATTTTTTTTTATTTTTAACACATGGATAGAATTGTTATCAGTTTTTAATTAGGTTAAAATTAAGGAGATTTGAAAGCAAAGACTAATTATTGTTCTATATGTTCCTATCTTGTTCGTCAAGGGTCGAAATTGCAATTTATGTTTTACTGTACTGACCAGCAAAATGTATTTTAAAAGTATCTACAATTTTTAAAAAGAAACTTCTAATATTGAGAAATCACATCAATCACATTGACGTCAAAACAAAAACAAAATTGGGACATTACATGTCGTCAAAGAGTACTTGAGACTGCAGAACATGAAGAAATATCCTTGATTATATTAATATTTAATTAAAGTTCACTTTTCGTTATCCTTCATGCTGTTGCTATTTTAGAATACTGCCATTATTATAATTAGTTTCAGAGCTGTTGCCCTTTTTTATAGGTCATAAGCCTCAGAATTTTAACCACTTTCGTCGCCGTAAAGAAAACTGTAGAAAAGTTTTGTCAGATCTAACTTTAGCGGTTCCTTCGACCCATAGAGACCAAAAAAAGAAGTAAAAAAAGGGTCTAAATTTAGGTCATAAGCCTCATGACTGAAATTTTGCAGGTAGTTAGTACAACCCTTGGAGATGAATAAAAATGCAAATCTAACCAAAGTTTGCGGTTTCTTGACCAAGTCAGACCACCAAAAAGGGGGCTAAAAAGGGGCTTAATTTTAGGTCATAAGCCTCGTGGCTGAAATTTAGTAGTTAGTATAACCCTTAGGGATGAATAAAAACGCAAATCTAACCAGAATTTGAGGTGTTTTGACTAGGTCAGATTCCCTTAACTAAAACTAAATTGCTTAATACAGATTTATAAATTTTAACAATGTGCCATTTGAAAAATTAACAATTAATTACAACTTTTGGTTCTTTCACAAAAAATATTTTTTAACATAAGCTAAAAAAAGTTAAAGCTACAATCTATTGATCTTAAAAATTAGATTCAAAACAGTTAAAGTTACAATCTGTTAATCTTTTATAAGACCTTTAAAAGTTTTTAGCTAGGGATTAAATTGAACTATCAGAAAAATTTACAGAAAAACTATTCGAAAAAATTAGAAAAACAAAGTCATTAAGATGATGTTTGAAACGTGTACTGCATTCCCTTGTATATTCCATTCATTCCATTTGTTCGTTGTTCGTACTGCACACATCCTGAAAATGAATTGTTTGAAATGAAATGTTATACTAGTTTGCATAGTTATACGTTTAAAAGTTCATATTCATTGTTTTCGTCACTTTCGTCAACGTATTAATCTTCGTCTTCTTCGTCGTCACACATCTCCTCGCGGTCGTCGTAATCGTCTTCCTCGTCTTCCTCTGAAAAGTTTATTAAATTATATTCTTTGTTAGTCTATCACAAGTCATTGCATTACGAAATGGTAAAATACCCAACACCAGGTTTTTCGTGCAGCCTGATTTTGCAGTTCAGTACATTCTTGGAAAAATCTGAAGAAAAGACCTTGAAAGCTCGATTCACGATGAGAAGCCGCAATTTTAATCAGAAAAACAAATAAGCTTCTTACCATCCTCTATCGTGTCATCTTTTACAACCATCTTTTCCAAATTGTTGAGATATAAGCCGTTCTCTTGATCTTTTGCATCAAAACATTTTTGCATGGTGGCAATGATGTCGAATCAACTTTCTTCATTTGCTTGACCAATGCAGCTTGAGAATTCTTCGGCTTGTATTTGGATAAGAACATGTCCAATCGTGCATCGTTCACATCCGACAGTTTTTCTTTGCTGTACATCACGCATACAAATCTTTCAATGACTTCAATTTGTTGATTCGTAGGAACACTTTGCAAGTTACCAAACGTCTCCTGAACTTAAATATCTTTCTTCAATTGTTTGAAGGGACGAATCTTTCCTATTCGTGTGAATGAAGCAGTGTAATCGCAACTTTAAAGAAGAACAAAACTTTGTGCTCAAAAACTTTTACATATTCAAAGATATCGGAGAATTCTCTTCGAAAAGGGACCTAACTAAAGAAGAGAAGAAAGATATCAAGAATTGGAGTGAAGAGTAAAAGATACGAAACGAAAGAGACGGATCAAACTTTGTCTCGTGAGTCAGGGGTTTGTTTTCGAGAGAAGCTTTGGTTAAAAACAAGATGGTAAGAATTAAAAAGCTTATAGATTGAATTATAAATTATGAGTTGACTTTAAATAAATACAAAGGCATATACAAACCTGTGAATGGCAATGCTTTGCAAAGCCGTTCACCAAGTTTTTTTGCAGCTGTCAGTGAATTTGCCAACTCCCATCCACACTTTCTTTTCGTTCAACAGGTGCATCGATCCGAGTACAATGGCAAGAACATCTGTGTCTGTTGTTTTAATCACTACGTTTGTCTTCTCAGGTAGATTTGATAGATGGAATATCATTCTCGTGTCAGCCTCTTTGTGGTTGGAATGATATGTTTCTTCAATTTTAATCACAACTTTGTTGATAAGGTGTGCAGCAATGCCACCAAACGTTGAAGGTAGTGAATCAAAAAGGTGTAAAAGAAACATGCCATCGAAGATTGTGGAAGTGATGGTTTTTGGAGCTCTGGAAACCACAAGTTTCTCAAGTTCCTTCATCAGCTGGCTTTTAGGACTTGACTTCATTGTACCATTGCCATGACAAAGCATCAGGAGAACCGGTGTTAAAGGGTATGACAAATTTTCAGCCACATCAACCTTCGAATGCAAAGCATGAAACAGAATGCTCCCAAAAAGGTCTCTTGTTAACGCAACAGATACAAGCTTATCCTGTATAGTAACGAAGAAGACACTTTGAATACGCCACTCTCCGTAGCAAACGTCTTCAACTTCGTCTTCATGATCGGCTTGGCGAAATCAGATAGTTCATCACAGCAGCTTTGGATAAATGATTCCCTCTTGCTTTTTCCAATTGATCAAACTTTGAGAAGAAAATCGGCTGTTTCATTTTTTGCTGCTTTATTCATCCCCAAGGGTTGTACTAACTACCTGAAAATTTCAGCCATGAGGCTTATTACCTAAAATTAAGCCCCTTTTTAGCCCCCTTTTGGTGCTCTGACTTGGTCAAGGAACCGCAAATTTTGGTTAGATTTGCATTTTATTCATCCCCAAGGGTTGTACTAACTACCTGCAAAATTTCATTAATGAGGCTTATGACCTATCTAACTTAATCGAAAGAAAGATAACATCATGTTCCAGCAAGACCAGAAATGTTTTTTCAGGACCTTGGAAGCAGTAGAGAAACGGGAAGGAGAGATTAACTAACCTGGAGAAGTTGTTTCCAGTTTTGGGGAGGAATTTGGGAGCAAAATGGGCCAACACTGAACATGCCGTGGATGGAAGAGGTAAAAGCTAAATTAAACGAGAGAGCAAAGCTTGTGTGTGAATTTACTATCACTGACGAGAATATGAAGAAAGAAGTAGTTGGACGGAAAAACTGAACAGCTCCTGGAATAGATGGAATCCAAAACCTTTGGTGGAAAAAACTTGAACCGGCACAGAGGGCATTGTAAAATGCATTTTCAAGGTTATACCAGAATACAGCAATGATACCTGAGTGGTGGCCAGCTGGTAGAACTGTACTGCTCCCAAAAACCACATTCTACATATAAGATCCTGACGGGATTAGTAGCAAAGTACATGAGAGAACACACTATTGTGAATGAAATATGGGATGAAGGACAATTGGGTGCTTTGGGAGATGTGTTGGGAACAGTAGATTAGCTCATCATTGACAGATGCATTATCTCTACATAATGCCCTCAAAACAGTGAACGAAATTATCGTACAAGCTAGCCACGATACCGGAGCGTGTTATGTATCAAAATGCACAGAGATCTTTTTCAAAAATGGAAAGATGGTGAGAGGAGAAGGTCTCCAAGTACTAGAAGAAAAAATGAAGACCCAGATGAAAATAAAATCTACAAATTCTTGGGAATTGAGCAAGCCGATGGTATTAGAACAAAAGTCGTCTTCGAGAGAGTGAAGAAAGAAGTAATGAAAAGGGTCAGGATGATAGCAAACACTGAACTCAATGATGCAAATCTCATTAAAGCAATAAATATGAAAGTTATACCTGCAGTAGGTTATGCAATGAACATATGCAAATTCAGTTCCAATGAGCTAAAAAAACTGGACCAGAGAGTAAAAAAAGAACTCAGAGAAAAGAACATGCTGGGAAGACAGGCGAGTGATGAACGACTGTACCTTAAAATAAAAAAGGAGGGAAGAGGATTAAAATCAATGACAGATACGTACAAAGATTACGGGTGGCCTGTTATATGTCCAAGTCATCTAATAGGTGGATCAAAGCTGCGTGGAGAACGACACAGGCTTGTAACTGTCTGTTTATTTGTCTGTGTACCACGTTCAGAAGATTTAAAAAGAAATTTTTCAGTTTATACCTCAGAACGCAACTTGCAGATCTAGAAAAAACTGGTTCTAAATATCAGATATGAGGACTGTAACAAGTATCACAAGTTCAGAGTGTTAAAATTCGAATTTGAATTTGAATTGACCAAAACAAATGTCTCATACTTTTGTTTTTTGGTGTATTTGGATGAAATTATAAACAGAAAATATTATTTATTTACAACTATTTACACAACTTAAGTTCACTGTCTTGTTAACGAATAGGTAAGACTGTCGGAAGTTCTTGTAAAGAACGCGCGGTTGAATGTCGTTAAGTTCGATGGTTTGGGAAGGAGGATGTTGTGGTTGAATGCTCAATGGATAGAATCGATGCGGGTTTTGTGGCTGATTCTCAATTACCTTTGGCGGTGGCGGTTTTCCATAATCGTATGGTGGTAGAAATATTTTGGAACAATTTGAATAAAAATGTTAAAAAGGAACGTAATGATTTTTTATGTTTCATACTTTTTGTTTTGGTGTGTTTAGATGAAAATATAAACAATATTTTAATGTCCATATATGCGCGCAGAATGCAATTTGAAATACACACATTATGTTTGGGCTTAAACGTTACTCGTCGTCGTCTACGTTCTTATGAGTCTCCCGGTCGTTTACCCTCTTTCGATTATAATTTTGATTACAGGGGTAAAACTTCGCACTCCTGGTTGCTCCCTAATTGTTGTAATTAATGCGAAATATTTTTTTTTATCAAAAAATAAAGAATCCTTCACCCGTTACATTTAACTTGAAAAATCATTTATAATGTGGCAAGGGAAGAAATGGAGCGTGAAAACATAAACAAACACAAGATATTCCTAATAAGTTTAAAATATATTGAGAAAAACCAGTAGATTACTACATTCCTACATCAAATACAAAATGATGAATTCAAATTACCAATTTGTCGTCTACATCATACCATAATGACATTGAATAAATTTTTAAAAAGAAGTGTATAATTTTTCAGCATTTCTTTCAGCATCTCTACTTCTTTTTTTTAGATTCTTGTGGAGCAGATTTTTTGTTGGGTTTATTTTCTACCTCACTTTGATCTGGTTGCCAATCCAATGCATTTCGACGGAAAAATGGCCAAGGTGGAAGTGTGATCTATAAAATATATATTTTTTTTATTAGCAAAAGACATAGACCATTGGTAGTGAAGTTACTAATTTCCTGAGAACCCAGGTAATAAGGCCAATAATAGTCATATCCATGCAACTCAAAACAATTTAATTTAAAAACAACAATCTCTAAAAAATAATCTCTTATATGCATCAAAAAGATAATTTTAAGAGCTTTTTTAATATACTTTTAAAGGCAAAAAGATTAAGCTAAAAATCACACATCAAGTGGTGATGTGCATCTTTAAATAGCGCTTTGAAAATACACTATTTACATTTACAGTGAATTTGAACAAATTTAACGTAATTAGAAATTGGTTTTTCGATATCATCTTAAAAGCATGGTTCTCTTAGAAAAAACGAGCAGCAATTTAATATTCAGTTTTCTGTATTTACTATAAGAAGAAAACCCTTTCTTCTATCACATTGATTGTTTTCTAAGAGAAATCAAACAAAATCTGTGATTGACTTATCGCAAATATATAGTTATTATTTAAAAAAAAAATCCACAGAGGATTAAAAACATTGAAAATCGTTCAGTTTCAATAAAATACTTACCAAACAAGATAATGCAAAGCCTGCTAATACTGTGTAGACAGTCGCTGATAACTGCTGAATGGCAAACCCCCAAATAAAACCAACAACCTACATAAAGTGCAAATATATAATTAAAAATTTTAACTTGTGTAATAAGTTTTTGCGAGATATCTTTCGACCTAAAAAAAACATTTAAAGTATGCATGTTTTATTTATATACTTGATCTATATCAGCACATAACAATCACTAATTTCATAAAATTGTACTGTCTTGTACAATTAACAAATATTGTTAGTAATAAAATTTACTTTCCTGGTCCGTCAAAGTATTTGAAGTTTTATTTGAGATTTTAACAAGATATGACTTGTAGATATGAGTTGTAAAAATACCTGCAGTAAAATGTAAAAACCACAAAAAATGACTTACCCCAAATACGGTCAATATGACTTGATATATCTTCTCTGCTTTTTGTTGACCCTCATAATCCTATCAAAATATATTTTTTAATTTAAATTTATTCATTAACATTTCATTACAAGTTAATAGTTTATAATATATTATGTGAGTGAGTGTTATTTATTTACTGATGGTATATAATTACAAAAGCACTGTTATATAATCTATAAAGTATTGTTAATATACCTTTCTAACTTATCAATCAGTCTGGAGACCATTTTTTAGCCGGAGGCTAGTATATAATAATGACCATCATTTTTGTTTGATATACTATCAACGGTTTACAATTTTGTGTTTTGTTTACTTTGTCTTTTTGTTTACTTGTCTTTTCGTTTTTTTGTTTTTCTTTATTATTAAATTTGGTTTTGGAGGGAGAGGAACTCCAACGTGATAGATTTTACTCTGGAGTGACTGAGTAAAATTTATCATGTTGGAGTTCCTCTCCCTCCAAAAATATTATAAACCACATCTGTTTCTATTTTTATGAGTAACTGACTGAAGCATATATTCTCCAAAATTTCGATTAAGAAGGATTTCTACTAGAAGACTTGGTCTAAAAGACAAAAGCATTTAATGATTTTCTACTTAAAGTTTGCAACAAATTATATATATAATAGAAAAGCCATATTTCCTTAAAGAAGACTAAAGACTAGTGTTTCCCATAACAGGGGTCTACTAAAACACAAAGACAATAGTATCACATGATAGTGACACCAACTTTTAGAAATACTGCTGGCAGGAATAATCTAAGGAGATAAACTAGCAGTTTTTCTTTTTATCATATGACTGGATTCTTAGAATGTGAAGAAGAAGAACTTTCATAGACTTGTCAAGAAATCTTGATTTGACTTTCAGGAAAAGAAGTAGCCATAGATATCTATCTCCATATATAATGCTGACTATATTTGCTATTATGCTTGTTTTATGCTATTAAGTATTTACCTTAACTGTTTTCTGACCACATGTTGACTTATCTATAAC